>JBANCZ010001498.1:0-21253 GCA_037040025.1 Sphaerogastrella javana | reverse complement strand
GTGTGTGTGTGTGTGTGTGTGTGTGTGTGTGTGTGTGTGTGTGTGTGTGTGTGTGTCCTGGGTATGCAGTTTGTTGAGTGTTGACTGTATGTTTGAGTCGGTATGGGATATTTCGTGAACAAAATCTAAATTTAAAACATTCAGTATACTTAGTATAATATTCATATTTTTAATAAAATCAAGAATGAGGACACATTCACATTCATTGCACATCGAATTCGGGTCGTTAGCAGCCATTACCAAACTAGGCGTAATTTGAATAAGCGTTAATATTTTTAGTCGATATACAGTTAAAGAGTTGCACAATCGTTTAAAAAAACAAGTGTTGCCAGATCGGCTGAATGTGTGCGAAACTTCTGATTAGGTAAAATGCCGACCGGTGTGTATAAAATATACCAAGGGTTAGGTGAAGCGGCTTCAGGTACGATCACCTGAACACTTAGGCCAGTTACTTGATTAAGCACGTTGTGATTAATGCTTGATAAAAAATTAATGAATGAATCAATCGTTATAGTAGTATAAATCATTTCTCGTCGCTGCCGTAACCATATTACGTTAAGAACAATTTTGAAATTGATTTGCTCGAAAACGCGTTATCGATGCACGCATCGATATCGATATCGATTTGCTGTTATCATACATATGTAAATATGTTTTTTAATATTATCTAATTTAGCTACCGATATATCTTTTATTTACTTTTTGTTTCCGCGCACAAATAGTATTTATTAAATAGTTACTTAATAAGGTCATACACACTCATACATTTTATATACTCCCAATATAATCATGTTATCCGTGTATAGCATTTTAGTTATATAGTATTTTAATACTATCCTAAGTCCTCCTCTGCTTGAATTTTTAATTAAATTATGATATTGATCAAATACAGACAGTATTCATTGATAGTTCCGGATTATATAATTAGTCAATATTACTATACTTGTATAAGTTTTCCGTTACGAAACTTTCTCTTTCAAAACTGCACCAAATTATAGCAACTCAACATACATACAACATGTACACAAAATTTTATATATTTTTTACGTTATTATAATAACACTGTACAACAAATTTTGAGCTTATTAAGGAGGCCCATTCTCTTCTAAGTTGAGATATTAAGCAATATTTTGTGTCAAGTTTCATTTTGTTTCAAGATTTTTGTTTATGCTTACTTTTTGCAAAATCTATAGTTTTTTGTTAAACAACCGTAACTGCCTCATTACATAATTATGTTAATCAATTGGAGAGTCACAAATAAGAAATATTAGTATTTGCCTAATGAAATTTGTTTCGTGGGTTATTTATCGTAGAAATAGTATTGTTAATTGTAACTGAATGTGTATTGGATAAGCCTGGTACATTTAAAGTATAGCACTAATCAATAGATCGAAGTTGAAAATTGTATTAGAAAATTAACTAACAATTTTATATTATTTATCGATAACTGTTTTTGATTACAGTCATCCAGACACTGTATAGTAGCAAACGTGTTGCTAACAATATACGTAAGCCAACAAAATTCTTAGTTATGGATAGATTCGATAAATATTTTATTTTTATTTTTATTTTATATTGCGCCTACCAAGTTGCTTGCCTTAGGTACATTCAATGCAATAAATAGTGAAACTGTAACAATATAAAGGTGTGTAACAAAGCAGATAACTTGATTGGTTTTTTTTTTTTTGCTGCAATACTAACTATCGACAATTCTCTACCGTTGTACCTGTTGTACGCGCCGGGACTTTCTTTTAACTTCTTATGCCATATGTATAGAAAAAATGAATTGAATATTTAACAATTTAGGAATTTCACTTTATATATATGTACATATTTCTGATGTGTTATGACTAGGTACTATAATTGTTAAAAATTGATGTATATCGAAATAAAGTTATGTATGTCGTCTTTATCGAATTAGTAACTAAATGTGTTTGTGTTTTTGTTTACGTGAATGTGAGTACGGAAACGGAGAAAATAAATAATTAAATTTTCATCTGTGAATATGATGCAGTACTATCTATCCGCAAATTGGAAAAATTTAGAACTTATTTAAAAAGTTGTACCAAAATTCCTATATCACGATGTGATTATTCTAAAATATGTGTGTTAAGAATCTATTTCCACAGTTTTGGGGGCAAAATAACCAAAACAATAATCTGTAATTTTAGGTGAAAAATAAGAGAAATTTGACAAAGTTAAAACAATAATCAAATTAAATCGTTTTATGAAATTCAAATTGAATACTCACAATCGTGTTATTTTAAAATAAGTTAAAATTTACCTTAAATTACGCGTAAATGTTCTTAAATCAAAATATGTGTACCCTATCTGTAGTTGTTGTGGTTTTAGTCGAGAACTAAAAGTTCCTCTACAAATAGCTTAAAACTATGAATAAAAACTATTAAAATGACAAAAATAGCATTCTTAAGTACATTGTTCTTCAAATAATAAAATGCACTGTCACTACCTCAGCCGGAAAAAATTGTTTCATTTCATAGTCTTCAGCTGCTGACTGACTTGGATTTCTGTCATAAATTGCTGTCATATATATAAATACATATATATATATACATATATATATATATATATATATATATATATATATATATATATATATACATATACATGTATGTGTATGTGTATGTGTATGTGTGATTTTGTATGTGTATGTGTGCATACAATTACAGCAAAAGCAACCATGTGGAATCTTCTTGAAGTGCACGACCATGGCGTCGCGACGTCTGCGAGCAAAAACGCGCAACAAGTCCACGAAAGCCAGGCTAACAGCTGTGTACATGTGTATGTGTGTATCTGTGTATGTGTCTATATGTGTATCTATGTGTGTATGTTTGTGTGTGTGAATCTGTGTGTGTGTTTGTGTGCGTAGAAAGCAGCTGTGTATGTTTGGGTGCTGTCCAGCGCTTAACGTGTTCCTTTAATGCCACAAGTCAGGATATCCTGAGCGTGCGTATTTTTCGCCTCCGCCTTCCAAAACGAATCACTCAAAGTCACTGAGAGCATCATGAATATGATTTTCGGACATCCTCTGCAACCCAAAACTTAACCTAAGCCAGCAAAATCAAAAAAAAAAAAAAAATAACCCACAAAAAAGGAGCAAAAAAAAAAACGAACAGAAGGAAACCCACAAAAAAAGGGTTCGGCAACTAATCGCAATCAAGTCAACACAATGAAAAAGCAGGAAGCAAAGCCAAAGTTGGCATTTTATTAATATATATATATATTTACATTTATATTTTATATATATATATTTCTATGTACACATTTGAGAGACAAGCAAATAGTAACTTATGAATTTTATTTGAGCTCGAGCCATAAGGTTAATGTTAATTTGTTCCCAATGGATTCGATATTTATTTATTTATATATATTTAGTTAAACCTAAAATATCCTATTATTTGTGGTAATTTGAAAGAAAATCCTTTAAGAATATAATTTAAAAAAAACCAGATTATTGCTTAAAGAATTAAAGGACATAATCGCAAAATCGATTTATATATGTATATGTATGGTATATATATATATGTGTATATAAACGATATGACGTATATGTAAGTTCTCGTATTATAGATTTCATATCAAAATAACCACATGTGTAGTTTTAATAAACTAATCGTATCTTTCCACATATTACACTTCATCCATGTTTCAATCGCCAGCAAAGATGGCAGATACAGAGTGAAAGAGATATACATATAGAGAGAGAGAGAGAGAGAGAGAGAGAGAGAGAGAAAGATGGACGCGTATATTTGTTTATCGAGCAATCTCTAGTTACAACAACTGATCAACTTTATAGCGAAGTTTGAAAATACATTTACGCTTAATCGAATCATGAACTGAGAACTTGCATGCAACAGTTTCTACACGAATCTACTACATAACAAGATTTCTATTTCTATTTTTTTTTTTTTTTTTTTTTTTCAAGGAAATACGTTGGACTAGTGCAAAAGCAATAACTATTAAAGTAAATCACTGTAACTAAAATGAAGCACACAAATTGAATTGAAATTAATTGAATGAAAATAGCAAATGCAATGTTTAACATTTTTGCTTACTTTATATTTTAATGCAATGATGCTACTAAATTTTCAATTCAATTTCCTATTAATTGCTCTCATTTTAAATATGTACAATAAACTTGAACTGAACTTTAACAGTGATTTTATCACAATTAAATTGTTATATTAGCTCTATAACTTTTAAACATTAAACGTTAATTAATTGGTAAATTTGTTCAATTAGCACTAATATTACTCAGTCATTTATTGGCCAGATGAAATGTTGCTCTTGCTCTCTGCTTGTTGCTCTTTTTTTATTATTATTATTTATTCATTTAATGCAATTTTGATGGAGGAACCACCTGGCAATATTGAAGGCCCCTTGCGGAGGCCCCCAATGGGGTGCGAAAACAAATAAGTGCAGCGTGTTTGTATTTGTCTATTAGGGGGCTATGTCCATGCCAATCGCCTTGGCAATGTTTGCTCAGTTTACTGCTTGCAATTTCATGTCAGTTAATAGCTAACAACAAACAACACCAACATCAACAACACCCAACATCAACAACATCAACATCAACAACAACAACAACAACAACAACAACAAACAACTTCAGCTTAATAAATCGCTTGTAATTTAGCAAAATTCCCAGCGCAAGCCAAAGACAAAGCGAATGCGAAAGCCAATGAGAGAAGAACAGACACTCACGCACACACTCATACTCATTCAGTTATAACCACACTCAGCTACATACACACACGCACATACACACACAGACACACACACACATTCACAACTCTCCTCGATCTCTACTCGCATAGCTACTAGCTCAGCCTGAGTGAGATGCTCGCTTAAGTTTAATATGAGCTTATTGGCTTATGCTGGCAAAAGCAAAAAAAAAAATCCAGTGAAAAAATGTGGAAATGGTTTAGCATAAAATGTTAAATGCTCGACGACAACATATTCTGTAATGGATTTTAAAAGATTTATAAAAGTAGCTAATTTTCATTTCTACATAAATTTTTATCCCTTTGATACATAAATATGACATTCATTAATATTGAGCTAGTTAAAGTATATGACTAAATGTTAAATATTATATTTTTGTAATGCTTCGAAAATTAAGTCTTCTAAGTTCTTCTAAGTTCTTCCAAACATTTTAAGACACAGACCCTCAAGCCAAATTATTCGTAAGAGACTTGACTTAAAAAATATAAAATCAGATTTCTATAACATTAATAGCAAAGTAGGAGAGTCAAAGCTAATCTAAAGAATGGGATAAAACACGATTTAATTTTTAGATAAAACCTATTTAAAATATAAAAGTAAAATATAAAATAGAATAGAATAGAATAGTTTCTGTATTCTGGTCAGATATTTTAAAATGTTTTCAAGTTATGCAGAACTTAAGAGACGACTTAATAAACTTTAAATTCCGATTTCTACGCTGTATACAATAGGATACCAAGTGATTTAGTATATAGATGTAATTGATTTAAGATAAATTCAATAAAAATGAATAAACATATGTAAAATCTGTGATATCAATAGCAACGTAGGATCGTCATAGCAAGCATATGCAATAGTGTAACAAATGATTTTATTTATAGATTATTTCGATTTACTATAAACCGAATAATAATAAAAAGTCTCAAATGTCTTAGCAGATATTATAACAAGTTGTTCTTCAACTACAGTAAATCTTAAAAAAACAAGCAAGTCTAAGCAATGGATGACGAATAACAAATTTTAAGATTAAACCGATTCACGGTTAATGCAATAAAAATGAAAAGTCTCTGTATTCTGATCGGGTATTTAAAGATGGTGCTCTTAAAGTTTTGGAAATCTTAAAAGATTTGAATTTAAAAACATTTAAAATAAGACTTTACGTTATCGATTGTAACGAAGAAGAGTTATACCAGGTATACGCAATAGTTTAACAATAGATTCAATTAGAAGATACGGATTCGAAATTTGCAGCTCGCACTAAAAAATACGTAGTTTTACGTTCCTTTATCAGATTTTAGAAAACAACTGCATTTCGTCTAGTCGACTATTCAACACGCTTCTTAATCATACATTTTATGATAGCCGTAAATTTAGTGATAGGAACGAGGAAAGGCTAAAGAGCAGACAATCAAAAAAAAAAAAAAATAATGGACATTGACAATACAATTTTTTTTCCTCCTAGTGATGAGCTCAGCAAATCTCTAAATGCTTACGAGTGTAAAAAAATGTGTGTATGTGATTGAGAGTGGGTGTATGTGAGCATCTATAGATTCTATAGATTCTTGCCACGTGCAGTAGACTTGACGCTGTGGCAACTGTGAATCACACACACACACACCACAGACACATAACACACAACACCCAACACACACAACACCCAACACACACAACACCCATCACACAGGCATGTTGCCACGTAGCACATGCCAGACTCGTGATGTTACGTAACGTAATGAGATTTCGTAACAGTTTTGTGCGTAGCGGTATTCGATGAGCTATTGCAAAAAAAAGCAAAAAAAAAAAGTGTGGCCAAACTGTAGCCAAAGCTTTAGCCAAAACTATAGTTAAAGCTGAAACTGTGGCAAATGCAATCCAGAGATTTATGCATGGCCAATGAACCAGTTGTGCAAGCCACAAAAAAACCAATACAGAGAGAGAGGAAGAGAGCCAGTGAGATCTAAAAGTTCTATTCAGAGTTGCCAACTTAATTAAAATGTATTATGGCTAATGCTCACGCTTAATGTTGCATTGCGTGACCAAGGTACACACTATACAATGCATCCTGCATCCAGCAACCTTCTACCTACAGCCCCTCAATTGGCATTGACCTATCAAAACTAGGCTATAATTAAAGCTCAGGAACCTTCAGGTTGCACCTTATTTATGTTGAGCTAGTACTGTGATATTGTTATTTATGCTACATTGTAATTATGCACTGTGATATCGATAATAATGTTGTGCCTATGTAATAATCACTTCTAAGACGCCTCAGCTTATATTGCACTTGGCTGCAATGCTTTACGCAAGTGTGTAATGCTTGATTTGACAGCTTTAAATCACAATTGAAAATGATAAATGATATGACACAGATGGCACTGAGGCAGTACAGATATTGCTTTGAGATAGTTCTAAGCGAATGGTATACAATTATAACCAAATTCAAATCATTCCTCTTTCATTTGAATCTCAATCTTGTCTCTTCCAATTGCAATGTCTCAATCCGTTTCAATAGCATTTTAAATATCTTCAAAATAAAGTTTAAGCACTTTCAATCTGTATTTAAAAGCTTAGCCATGCTTTTCAATTTTATATAAATTTTCTATCACATATTCTCAGGTTTTATTATTTATTATAAACAGAGTAAGATATCATCAACTATTTCAAATAATATCTCGAATAGTTTCAATGTCTTTTTAAATATCCTTAAAATTGAGATCAATTAATATGAATATGTATTAATTGAATAAACTTTGATTATATGTTTTACTTACGAAATATTTTTAAATTGTATCAGCTACGAGTAGAGTATGATATCTATCTTTTTAATCACAACCCCATCTATTCCAATTGTAGTTTCTTAAGCTTTTCCAAAACCTTCTTTAAATGGACTTTATATATACTTTCAATCTTTGCCTCTCAGTTTAACTTATGATATTTAAGTGTATTTCCGAATTGTATGAACATCATGGTCTATGAAAGAAGTAATTCCAATGGCAATATCTCAATCAGACACAAAGCCTTCTTAAATGTCATCAAAACCGACTTTAAGTATTTTTCACTGTATATAAGTTATATATTTTACCTACGATATTTCATAATATTTTTAAGAGTTTTCTAAGCATCTGGAGTAATCGAATTTATATTATTTTATATATCATTTCTACGGCAAATTTTATAATTGAGCAAGTAATATTGTCCATGGTAAATATGTACATAATGATAATGTCGAAAATATGTCTAAATCGTATTCGGTGAATTTCATATTAGACAAATGAACAATGTTCACAATTTCTGTGACAATTACAAATTATTTATTGCTAATTAGTTGTGCCCGTCTGAATGGAGGGGTAAAGTAATTAAGTAATTGCAATGCTTCCGGTTGCAAAATATTTATGTTAATGCGATTGTTAATGACCATGTTAATCTTAATGTTAAAGTCGCTGGTAAAACTTAATTATGTTCAAGACAGCAACACCAAACTGTCAACAGAAAGCGGCCACACTCATCTACAGCATCCGCAGCCGCAAAATACAAAACGACACGAGACATCAGACATCAGAGCACAGCCAACAGAGAACAGACAACGGACAACAGACAACAGACAACAGACAACAGAGAACAGAGAACAGGGAACAGATAGCTCTTGTTTCTGGCAGTTCACCGCTGGCCATAACCACAAAGACATTACACAAGTAGATAGGCAAAGAGACAAAGGGTGCCACAGAGATAGGCAGCTGGACACCGAGTGGGAGTGAAAGTGGGTGTGGCAATGGGAGTTGGGAGTGGCTGTGGGAAACATCAAGGTAATGAGACGGGAAACTACAGATGGCCAACAGAGCTGTGTACTGACGCGATGAGGCCCAAAAGTAAAACAATCCCACAGAAATCTATATAGCTAAATAGTTGATAGTATGATATGGCTAGTTTATAGCCATATACCTCTAAGAACCATCAATAACAATGCCATTACTGTAAGTGATTGCACGTTTCAATATTCAAAGTCAAATCAGTTAATATTCATGTATTTAGTTGGCCGTAAAGCTTAGCTATTTATTGGTTAATCTAACAAAGAAATAGCTAAACTTATTGTCAAAACTTATTGATCGTAAAATCAATTAGATTTGTTCAAACACTAGCATGTGTATATGTTTTTGATAAATTAGCTGTAAACAGCTTATGAGGCAATTTTGGATAGTTTCTGGCTAACATTAAATTAAAGTCATAGCCACACCATTTCACTTGAATTGTAACAACACCGCAGCCCATAGAGCTACAAGTAAATACGAAACAAGTATCAAGAACCGAGAACTCAGAACCCCAAAGAGCTGACTCTAGCAGATGTAGCCACACTTCATAAATCCTAAGCTGCTGCTGCTGCGGCTATTCAACATTTATATTCCTTCAAATGCATTCAGAACGTGCCTGGCTATTGTTGTTGTTGTTGATGTTACTAGTGTTGTTGTTGGTATTAGTGTTGTTGTTGTTATTAGTGTTGTTGCTGGTATTAGTGTTGTTGTTATTGCTGCTGTTGATGTTAGTGTTGCTGTTGCTGCTGTTAATGTTGATGTTGCTGTTGTTGTTGCTGCTACTGTTACTGTTACTGTTACTGTTGTGGGGTTTGTTGCTGATGTTGTTCATGTTGTTGTTGTTGGTGTTGTTGATGTTATTGTTGTTGGTGTTGCTAGTGTTGTTGTTGGTATTAGTGTTGTTGTTGTTGCTGCATCTGTTGCTGTTGCTGCTGTTGATGTTGATGTTGTTGCTGTTGCTGTTAATGTTGCTGCTGCTGTTGCTGCTGCTGTTACTGTTGCTGTTGTTGCTGTTATGGCTGTTGTTGCTGTTGCTGTTGCTGTTGTTGCTGTTGTTGCTATTGTTGCTGTTGTTGCTGTTGTTGCTGTTGTTGTTGCTGTTGTTACTGTTGGTGTTGCTGTTGTCGCCTTGACTTTTATGTCACAGACGTTAATTGTTTCACGTTTAAATTGTTAGCGTTACCTACTTGCATATATATAAATATATATATGTGTATATGTATATATATATACACATATATATATATATATGTGTGTGTGTATGTGTGTGTGTGTGTGTGTGTGTTTACTGTTGCTATCGCCGTCTCCGCTTAACTGTATTAGTTTTAATTAAACACCTGAGCGTCTAGCGGAGCTAATTATAGTGTATGTCCGTTTCACTCCAATCCGTTGTATTTATATGTGTGTGTGAGTGTGTGTGTGTGTGAGTGTGTGTGTGTGTGTGTGTGTGTATCTTTTTCTTCCTTTCGCCTGGATCTTTCTTTCGGTTTCGTTGCGTTTCTTTCCGTTTCGCTTTTAATCATAGTAATTAATGCGCGCTTGTTAATAACAATTAAATGTTGGCTTCCCCTATTTCTCCTCTCACTAACTCTCTCTCTCTCTCACTCTCCCTCTCTCTCTTTCTTTCTTTTTTTTACATTTTATTATTATTGCCTCTTTTTTTACATTTCATTTCTATTCCAATTCGTAATGCTGTGATGCTTTTCTTTAGATTCCTTCTTTTTTTTGGTTGGGAAGCACAATTAAGCATTTAATCAATACAATTAAAGCCTTGGATCCAGCTTGGCGAACATCATTAAAAGAAACGCCAAAAAGACAAGAGACAAGAGACAAAAGGACAAAGGCAAAGACAAAGACAAAGACGCAACGACATCGACAATGACAACATAAAAATAAACATAAAACAAAAACAAAAAAACCCGAAAAAAAAAATCAGCTATAAAAGTAAGCCAAGAGCAAGCGATTCCATCTATCTAGCTTCTATCTAGCTATCTCTCTCTTTCTCTCTCCCTCTCTCTTGTTCTCTTCTTGTCTCTATCACACTTGCTCCTTGTGAATTTCACGCTTGCAGTGTATACTAGACTGTTCTTCGAAGAGCTACAAAAGCGGGATTAAAACTTTTTTCTAGGAACCAAAAATTTCAGCTAACAACACACACAAACACACACAAATACACACATACACACACACATACACACACACAGGCACACACACAGAAATACAGTTGTATAGAGCGAGACATTTTGGTAGAAAGTAAGAGAGGTCGGCAATCAGAGGGTGCAATGTCAAGTGCCATACGAAAAAAAAAAAACAAAAAAGAATTAACAAAAAAATACAAAAACAAATACAAAAAAAATGTGTAAAAAAAGAAAGAAAAAAAAAGCCCCCCATCTTTGGCAAGAAAATCCTCCAAAAATCCTCCTCCAGGTGAAGGTGCGGGCGGGCTGGGCTACAGGCAAAATAGGGGCACACTGGCAACAGTTAGAGCATCAGGGAAAGCAGAGAGAGAAACAGCGAGAGAAAGAGAGAGAGAGAAAGAGAGTATGGGGAAGTGGAGAAGGGATTGGAATGCAGCGGGTGCAGGGGTCATGGCAAGTTTTTACGCAAATAAACGCACGCTTTTGCACAAGTTGTGCCACTTTCACTTTCACTTTCACTGCGGCTCTACTCTTGCTTTCAATTCTGTCTCTCTCTCAATCTCACTATCTGCTTCTTTCTATATTTCTCTCTCTGTCTATTTCTCTCTCTATCTCTATTACTACCTATCTCTTTCTTTATCTCTTTCCTGCTCTATCTATTGCTTTCCTTTGCGCTCCCAGTTTCTCTTTCACTTAATGCTTTTACTTTTTTTGACTGTTTCGTTTGCCCCTTTTTATATGCTACGTTTCTGTTCATGTATATATATATATATATATATATATACACGCGTGTGTGTGTGTGTGTGTGTATTGTGTGTATATGTGTGTGTGTATTGTGTCTATGTGTGTGTGTGCTTGTGTGTGTGTGTTTTAGCTACTTTTTGCAGTATTTCCTGTTAGGCATTTCTTGTTGTTCTTTGAATATTTTGGGCCCCAACTAATGGAAAATAGTAATTACAATAATTTTTGCGCCTAGCGCCTAAAAAGGTTTTAAGTCTGCCGGCCGCCTCTGTCTATTTTGGCCTTTTTCAAGCCAAACAATAGATCCAAAAAAAAAATACTAAAAAAAAAGCAAAAACAAAACCAAAAAACCAAATAAAATAAACATAAAGCTATTATGGTTTTTAACGCCACAACAGGCAGACAGATAGACAGGCAAACAGACAGACAAACAGCCAGACAGACAGAGAGACTGAAAGACAGACTTGCAGACAAAGAGACAGACTGAAAGACAGACAGATAGACATCAAGACACACAGACAAAAAAGAGAAAGCGAGAAAGAGATTGAGAGAAGCAACAGGACAGGGCAACTGTGGGACCTTTTTGGGCTTGTCTAGGGCAAGTACTCACACATTTACACTCACACACTCACACTCACACTGACACCCATACTCACACTCATTCGCATTCTTATTTTGTGTGTGCGCGTGCTGCGTGAAAATTAATAATAAATCAAAATTAAATGTTTGCTTACTTGACACTTTAGCTTGCCTTTTGGCAATATCGTTGAGGGAGTTATATCTTTCTATATACACATACACATACACATACACATATACATACATATATATATATGTCAGTCTATGTCCTTGCTTTCTCTTTCCCACTTTCTCTCCATCTCTCTTTCCCTTTGTTTCCCTCTTTTTTCTAGCTATCTTTGTCTGTATCTCGACGCCTTAACTGTTGCTCCTTCACTTCGTCTGTTTTTTATTTGTATTACTTTACGTTTCTTTTATTTGTTTCTTCATATTATTATTTATTTGCAATGCTTTTGCTGGTATTTTTTTGGGTTTTTTTTTTTGGGGGGGATTTTTTTTTTTTGTGTGTCTCTCGCTCGTAAAATTTATTTACCGCCGGCCGAAGCTCACTCAATTGGCTTTTGGTACTTGCAAAATGTTGCAAAATGTTTAACAGGCAATTAATTTCGTGAAAATCGCAGCAACAGCAACAAGCTGCAACAGCTGCCGACAGCAGCAACAACAACAACAACACCAACAACAACAACAGCAACAAACAGCAATGGCAGCAACGGCAGCAACAGCAGCAATAGCAGCAACAGCAGGAGCAACAGCATCAACAACAACAACAACAACGACAACAGCAGCAACAGCAGCAACAGCAGCAACAACTGCAACAACAACAACACCAAAAACAACAGCAATAACAACGACAGCAACACAGACGGCAACTGTACGCAGCAGCAACAGGAGGCAACAGCAGCAGCAACAGCAACAGCAACAGCAACAGCAGCAACAGTAACGCATTAAATCGTTTATAAATCACTTTCGACAACTTGCTACTCAAAGACACACTCACAGACACACACTCGTACAGAAATGAATTCCCTCTCTTTCGCTCTGTCTCTGTCTCTGATTGTGTCCCTGTCTCTGCCTGTTCCTCTGCCTCTGTCTCTGTGTCTGTCTCTGTCTCTGGATGTGGGTGTTTCCACGCTTTTCGGCGATTTTATTGCAATGCCACATTTATCGATTAGGTAATTCGAGCTTCAGTTTTCTGATTCGCTCATAAACAAAGCTATTATCAATTAATCTGCGACTTGCCTTCAACTTGCCCATCCAACACATGATAAGACCAATCTATACTCATCTATTAACATCTCATTAAAAAGTGAAAAAAGTCTTCCAAATATATACAATACGTATGCACTTGGTATGCACATTGTAATTAATTAGTTGATCTGTGAGTTGGGGTTTTTCATGTAGAGCCTAGGCTCAATATTAATGCTGCTGTTCCTTCGAAACTTTTAATTGATGCTTACAATGAACAATTCACCCTAGGGCGTTGTTAAAAAATATTCGATTGTAAATAATTCAAAAATTATTATTATTCCCCATTTCCTTTCCTTTTTGTAGAGTTGCGTACCATATTTTCTCTTTTGGGTTTCTATTATATCATATAGATTTTGTAATTGAAACATTTCTGCCCCTGAAGCTTTATTACAACATTGAAAACTATATATAGAGTGTATTATGGCGTACCTTTCCAGCTTTGTTATTAATTTAATTATTATGGTTCTTTTTAAAATGTTTTAATACAATAAAATCACATGACAATGATTCAATAAAATTTTTTTATGTTGTCATCCAAAAGCTATATGCATATAAAGGTGAAGCAACCTTTATAGATGGTGCTCTCTAGCTGATTCTACAATTAGGTTGATGACAAAAAAATATTAATGTCAGCACCCAACAAAAACTAGAGCTAATTTGATTATTGATGCTTACTATGTAAAAAATGAATATGAACGACAAATGATGGGGAAAATTTCTTTTGAAATGTATGGCTTATATTCACAGCCAAGGAATAATATCAATATGGATATTAATGATCCATATAATGTGTATGATATATTTATAATTTAATTATATTTACATATTTACGATATGTTCATCTTTCAAAACATTTCAATTTATGCTGAAAAGATTATTATTATTTACAAAAATAATTCAACATATAAAATATTATATAGTTTACAATAACATTTCGGAATCGAAGATGCGATGGTTATAGTAAAATATATGGTCATAGATAGCCATCCCGATAAAAAAAATGGGTGCAAAATGGCAAGGGCTTCAAATATGTCTAATATTACTGTGGCTTTCATTGTAATAATAATAATAATAATAATAAAAATAATAATAATAATAACAATAATAAAATTTGTAATAAAAATAAAAAATAATAATGTTTGCATTATTTTATGATTATTCAACCTAATTTAAATACGAATTTTTAATTTGTACTTGAACATTTTTTTATATAATATTTTCCGTTTTAATGATAAGACATGGCGTTCGCCAGACTCGAACGGAAAGCAGTTAAAATAAAATCAAAATCACACACACCCATACACTGATTTATAAGGAATGTAAAATTTTGTTATGATTGAAATTCACAGCGTCACACAACCAATAAAAAACAAACAACCTTTTCGTAATAAAATCAAAAAGAAAAAGGAAAAAGAAACAAGAAATGGGAGAGACACTCATACAAACAGATAAATAAATACAAATATGTATATATCATATAAATATATGATATATATGTCAGTTTTAACACGGAATAGAATATATTAATCTATAAAAATTATTTGAATATTTTCAAAATATTTGTAATAATTCTGAAAAAAAATTATATTCAAATTAACACAACCCTGTTTATATTTTTTGAAGTTCCTATTGAAGTTGTTGTTTTAGAATAATGAAACTTATTTCAATTAACAGATAAAATTCGAACTAAATTAATTAATTTTTTACTCACCGTTAGTAGTGCTGATTAGTGTTGTTGTGGATTAACTTTACCGTTACACTGTTAGAACGTCTTGAAAGAACTGTTCGTTTCTATATTTGTCGCATAACTTTAGATTCAACAATAACAAGAAAAAAAATGTGTAAATGCATTTATAATAATTTTTTCAAAATTATTAATTATCAATTTTGTAGAACCAATTAATTAAATTTTTGTTTTGGTTTTTTATTTTCTTTTTGAAAATTTAATTTATTTTTTTTTAATTTTTTTGAATATAATTTTGTTTGATGTTTATATTTCTTTCAAAAAATGAACTGTTGTCGTCTTCCGAACTTCAACTGGTTGTCGTGATGCTGCTGAGTGGCAAGTGAAGTTAACTTCGATGCTTCCGCACGGCAATGCCAGCGCCAGCTCCGAGTCCTGTGGCTAACAGCGACGACGATGAGCACGAAAATGACGCACCGCCAACGATGGCCAAAGCCAAAGCCAAAGCCAACGATGGGGAAGCCGAAGGCTGGAAACCGAGCCGAGCATTTGGAACGATGTTTGTCCATGAGTTCCGAACTCGAATCGCTTCAGTTTGTGTGGATTGTGGACGAGTTGCCGCAATTTTATCAGGGTTTCGGGGGCGTGTTTCTGCCATTGCAGCCTCAATGCCATGATGTGAGAGTGTGTTAGTGTTAAGGGCATGGTCGTGTCCTGTGCGTGTGTATCTGCCAGCACAGACGCAACAGTGCCACAGCAGCAACAGCAACAACAGCAACAGCAGCAACGGCAACAGCAACAGCAACATCAGCAGCAACAGCCGCACCAACAACAAAAATCAACTTCATAGCGGATATTCGGCTTCCATTCTGTGCATTCGGTACAATACAAATACACTCACAAACACATTCACACACACTCACACTCACACAGAGAGCATTTGTATTGTGTGTATTCGTTCTTGCTTTCGGTTTCAGTATTGGTCTCGGTTTTTGAATCCATTTTGCGCCTTTTGCCTTCGCTTTCGGTTGCCTTCAACTTGCAGCAACCCAACTAAAAACCGACAGCAACAAAAACGACACCAACACCAACAGCAACAACAACAACAACACCAACAACACCAATAGTAACACCAACACCAACAACAACAACATCGGGAATCAAGTCGAAACAACAACAGCAACAATAGGGGGAAAAGCACAATTTACCGTGACAGTGAAAAAGCTTTCGCTGGGTAGCGCCACCTAACGCCACACCGACAAAAAACAATATCACCCGAAGAATACATCTATGTAGATATACATACATATATGCACACATATGGATATATATATGAACACTATATATAGATGTATGCAAAACATAATATAAGATTCAGTCGGACGCAATCAGCAATTGAAGACGCACAAACAAATTTCGGTAATGTGTCAAAAGGTAAGTGCTGTATCACTAAGTTCTTACAGATAAATATCTTTATGAATAATACTAAAAAATTAAACAGATATTCAATTGTCTTTAATCTAATACCTAATAAATTTAAAGTATCATTTTGTATCATGCATATACACTTACCGTGCAAAAACTTAATGCTTTATCACTAACAAATTTTAGACAAATTTTCGTTGTTAAAAATACTACAAAATTCAAAATCTTCCCATTTATTGGTCTATAATAAGTTTAATAGTTAAAATCTACTTAATTTAAAATGTCATTATAGATCAAGCATATCGAATAAATATGCCATACAAAAGCTAAATGCTTTATCACTAACATCTTATAGACAGAATTAATTGTTTAAAATACTACAAAATTCCACGTTTTTAATAAATTTAATAATCCATAACCAATATATTTAAAGCAAAACTTTGGATCAAACTAGAGCATTTAAGATTCGATATGTCGATCTTTATTAAGTTAAATAAAAGAGCTTTAAAAGTTCCGTCCGAAAAGAGCACTGAGAGCGAAATGAGAGTGATCGTATCGTCAAAAATAGCCAACATATTATGCAGCTAAAGCATCACTTCTAGATATTTCCATTTTTCAGTTGTCTATTGACTGACGAACGAGAGAGAATCTAGAAAATCTTTTTAAATGGATTTACTTTTTCTTAGCCGGCGCATTTATCTAGGCGATGGAAGTCATGAGGAGCCATTACATGGAGGCGTTATTGTAGACACCGAGGGAATTATCAGACGTGGTAAGAAGAGTGTTTAAATATATCTATATAAATAGATATAATAAGGTGTCTAGTACACAATCTATACAATAATTACGATCTGACAGATGGTTGTGCGTTAGATAAATATTTCAACGTAATATTTACGATATGTGTATATATTTTAAAATGTGATCTCTGCTCTAACGTGTAGATCTTATTTTTGATATTCTCTTCAGTGCCCAGGTAAATTCGAATGCATTTTCAGATGTACATAGATTTATTTAACATTATGTGACCATAGTTTAAAAGCTTTTGTCTTAATTTGGAGAAATTATTTCTGAAATTAATTGTAGATATAATCTTCTTCTTTTAAGCTAAAGAACCTTTTTTTAGTACAATAATAGCTCCGATATTATTTTTTTTACAGTACTTCGTACACCACAAGAGGTGAATACATATCTATATAACACCGAATCGGAAGCAGTCTACGATTTTGGAGATCTGCTACTAATGCCGGGTCTTATTGACGCCAATGTGCACATAAACGAGCCTGGCCGGAAAGATTGGGAGGGATTTGTGACTGCGACGAAAGCGGCCGCTGCTGGTGGCATAACCACAATTATCGATAGACCCACGTGAGTAGTTGTAACTGGCAGTCAGTGGCAATAGCTTTGTTCCTTCCATTCTACAGTTCACCGCCCGCAGCAATGCCACACCCGCCACAACAAGTGTGCAGGCGCTGAAGGCGAAGACCTCAACCGCTCGCGGTAAAATCTATGTGGACGTTGGCTTCTGGGGTGGACTTGTGCCCGGCAATGCGGACCAATTGGTGCCCATGTTGGCCGCAGGCGTTATGGGACTACAGTGTACACTCTGTGGCAGCCCCGCTCCTGTGGGCGATGAGTTCGCGCCCATTGACGAGCAACAGCTGAGAGCAACACTCAAGCTTTTGAAGGATGCAGCTGAAACCGAGGCGATTATAGCGGTAAGTTCAATTGAAATTTAATGAAAAGTTGACCACATGATTATAGTATTGGTATCGATTATTCATATCGATTATCAATCGTAAAGTTGATTGATTGTGTCTGTTAGTACTTCGCGATAGTACGATAAATACTTCTTACTATTGAACTCCGTAAAGTATTATTCGCATAATCCATCTTAACTATTTAGTAGATTAATATTCAAAGAAAGATGCCGTTTATTGTCCAATCGAAAATGAAATTTCCACTATATGAATGTCCAATTCTTCTTCTTCATTAAATCTCGCAGTTAAAGCTTAATTCCTAAATAAATTGTCAATCAATAGAACCATGCAGCTACAGAAAGTAGGGTTTCTCTCTCCTTAAACCTACTACCTTTCTACGAATTACGATAATTAAAAAAGCCATTTAAAATACAATTTTAGATATCCTTCCTCTAGTACAAGGTCTATAAAGTTGCCAAATTACTACACAGTATAATTACAGGATTTTTTAGATCAATCTCAAATTTCTGAATATTGATTCGAAATGCAAATAATCCTGTTAATAATAGTACGTATAACACATTCATTCAAAGCAGTCAAATCCCAAGTGTACCACGCGCAAGGTCATGCAAGTGCAGCAATTTTCATGTTTAATTTCTATGGTTACTGTACCTAGAAGCACTCTTTTGTTTGGCCCTAGGCGAGTAAGGGTCAGGTGGCCCTATATGCATTCACTAACACCTACATATATAATCATACACATCTTGTGATTGGCTAAGCAACAATATATATATTCATAATCTGTTTACTTCATCAGCCAATTCGAGTGTGTAAACAAATATAGGCGGAGTGTAGAGCCTTTTGAATTGATCAATTTACACCCAACTACCCTGCATATTTTATTTGTAGATCATCAATTAACTACTCATGCAAATGTGACTGTAATGAATAGATTGTTTTATTTGGTGGCCAGGGGATTTTTAATATAATTCTTACGAATTATTATATTGTTCTTTTGTCCAATTCATGACTTTATGATTTGACGAATCGTTAAGCTGAATGTAAATAAAATCACGAAACTTTTGAATTGAGTAACTGTGTTCTCAATTTTCATACTATTTATATCATTTCTAATTAATTGATTTAATAATTGATTAATTTAATAATGGATTGTTTAGTCAAACGATTGATTAAATTTGATAATTGATTGATAAAATAATTTCTTTATAAAAATGATTGATAGATTTAATAATCTATTGATCAAATGATTTTTTGATAGAATGGTTTATTCATTTATCGATTCGTCGATTGATTGTTTTATTGAATGATTGATTGATTAATTTATTGATCAAATCAATATTTAATTAATTGCATAGTTAATTAACTAACTAAACGATTGATTAACTGATTCTTTAATCAAATAAATGATAGAATAAATAATTGATAAAGCGATTTTTCATCTTATCCATTGATTGTTTGATTAAATTATAGATTGATTGATGGTTGAGTGATTGATTGATTTAATGATCAGCTTTTGAGTACTATTTGATTTATTTATTCATTGTTCTTTTATTCTCTTGCAGTTTCACGCTGAGCTCCCAGTCAAAGAGTCGCTGCCGGAACTGGCTGAAGAAGATGCATCCTCCACAAAATCGTACGCAAATTTTTTGCGCACACGACCCAACGTTATGGAGTTGTCGGCGGTAAAGCTGATTTGTACGCTGGCAAGAGACCACCCAGAGCGTCGTTTCCATGTGATGAATTTGAGCTTTGCCCAGGCGTTGTCCATGCTCCATGAATGCCAGAAACAAGGTGCACAGCTTACAGCTGAAACCTGCCCACATTATCTGGCACTATGTGCAGAAGAGGTGCCGGACTGTCGCACCGACTTTAAAACGTGGCCTCCCATCAGAGAGCGTAGTAATCAGATTGGTCTATGGAGCGCACTTCGTCATCCGGATGGACCACTGCAGCTCATTGCCAGCGACCATTCAGCGGCAACACCTGGTGCACGCTGTCTGACCTATGGACGTGCACGTGGCAATTTCATGCTCGCCTGGCCGGGCATCAGTTCACTGCAGCTGATTCTACCCGTGGTATGGACACGGGGACAGCAGCTGGAACAGCCTATAACACTGGCGGATGTGCACCGGTTAATGTGCTCGGAGCCTGCAAAGTTGTGCGGCTTGTCCAGCTTTAAGGGGCGCATAGCAGAAGGATATGATGCAGACTTTTGCATTTGGAATCCGGATGAAGAGTTCACTGTCACTCCCGATGATTTGCAATCTGCAAATAAATCAGGTACGCCATATATTGGACATAAATTGCGCGGTGTGGTGCATGCAACGGTGGTCCGTGGACTGCATGTCTACCAACAGTTCGAGGGATTTGGTCAGCCGCTGGGCAAGGTCCTGCTGCGCAAGAGCAGTCATAAGATTGTTAAGTTTGTTCGCCTGTGAAATAAAACTTTGTTAATTAAACAAAAATGTCTAGAAGTATATGTGAGGGAGACGGAGAATGTTACAGAGACAGAGAGATTTTGGTTATGCGAATATTCTCTAATATACACTGTAATAAAATAGAAATGAACATACAGATCTAGAATAGTCAGAGCTACACAATAGATGGATTTAAAAGTTCTGCTTTATAGGCATATCCAAATGAGGCATCGGTGTAATATATAATTACAATTTCCCCCCTTTATCATTTATAATTGAAAAATAAACATTTTTTTAAATATAATTTAGAATATTATTGTTGTATTTTAATTGTTTTTACAATGATAATTTTAATTGGGTGCCCTTATAAAAAATTTCATGTTCAACCTTTTATGCAACGTTTTTCATTTCACAAAACAAAAACTCACCGGAAATTACAGTTCATGACAAATAGTATGAAAAGTATCTGTAAAATAAATAACAAATATATTTACATATTATAAATATCTATATTTCCAAAAAATAAATAAAATAAAATAATAAATAACAAATAATAATAAATAAATATTAGCAAAGTTTCATTTATTATCGTCTAATATATATGAATGAACTTGTTTCTTTCAGTCAAAAGACTTTTGTTTATGTATAAATTTGTATATATGGTAGATGTATATATGTACATATATATGTATGTATATGTTTAAATGTGTATATGTATGTGTATATATATATATATATATATATATAT
>JBANCZ010001497.1:0-21259 GCA_037040025.1 Sphaerogastrella javana | reverse complement strand
CTGTTTAGAGAGAGTGTTTGGGCAGTCGGACTGTCAACATAAACAAATGCCAGTCAGCAGAGATAGACAGAATGAGATTGAGAGAGAGAGAGAGAGAGAGAGAGAGAGAGAGATCAGACAGAAGACAACAGACAGTTGGCCCTCTGGCAGCAGAAGAGTCAACTGAGAAGAGAAGAGACAAGCAGCGTCGCTAATCGTCGAGTTAACATTTTATCGCTACTGTGATGGCACTAGGCAAATATGTGCACTAAAAAAATAATAATAAAAGAGAAAAAAGTAAAAACTGTAACTGAGAAGCAGCTCAAATATGTTTGTGTTTGCCGTGCGGATCAGAACGGTGACAGATTTGCGGTTAGCTCCGGCTGCGGCTCTACGGGCCATAAATCTCGGTTGTTATACTATTTTGAAACTGTATCATACTACTCTACATGGCATGGCATGGCAAACGCTGCTGCCTTGTTAACCATTATAAATTTTTATCATATGTATATATATATATATGGTATGGTATGTATCTGAACAGAAATGTTTTAGTACGCAGTAATTTTTGTTATCTTCCCGGTTGCGCACAGTCCACCCGGTTGCTTATTTATACAAGGCGACTCTTTTTGGGCTAACTAAATCTGATTAAGGGCGGACAGCGGGGATCCATGTGTGTGTGTGTGTGTGTGTGTATTTGGTACCCCTTTATATCTAGTAGCTATCTGTCAGCTATCTCCTAGCTACACTCCCGCTCTCGCTCTCTCCCACATACACACACATGCAAACACACTCTTGGTGTGCCTATGACGTTGTCGCATTCACAGTGTCGCATTATGTCAATGACGACAGCAGCGCCACAAGCGCCATATGAATGCATTGATTGTTTAGCCGGCAATTATTGGCTAACCTAACAATCCGTTGATGATATCACGTATATCGTACTCCTCTACATATAATAGTATACCCATATGTGCTTCTGTGTGTGCAGCTGCCGGAGCATCGGCTTATTGGCAGGTGCTTTATGCTACTCATTTCACTCAAATATTTATCATAGACATTTTTTTGGGTATTCATTTCTAGTTTATGCATACATTTATTCATTCCAAGCGGAAGCTGAATATATTTATTAAAATAAACAGAAATAAAATAAATAATATAAATTAAAATTACTACAATGAATGTTTCTTAAAATTTTAATTTGTTGTGTAATGTATGAACAATAAGATATAGAACAACTTCGGTAGACCGAGCCGTATCTTTAGTCAATTACAGAATGTTAATTAGAATTTATCTAAATATACTCCCGAGTACATATAGTACAGTGTTATTTAAAAGTAGTTATAAGAATTGTAAAAGTGAACAACATTGAATAAAACTCAAGATAAACATGAATGCAGTAAGTTAAACAGTGAGTATCTGCTGTTAGCACACATTTCATTTCATTTGGCTAATTTAATAATATTTATATCTGCCATATAGTCGCATTTGGTCAATTGTTAGCCAGCACTGAGCATGACACGCCATTTTTTATAGAAATATAGCCATCAACTGCTATACACTTACACCTGGATATAAATGCTTGTGGGTGTAGGTGTATGTGTATTAGTGTATCTGTATGCGTGTGTGTGAGTAGCACCCACTCCTTACATGCTTGTAGATCATAATCAGGCTACAGATATGAATGTGTACTTGGCTATGATGAATTCGGCCTGTACCCCAGCCAGGCAGAAATCATTTTTTTATTTTCCCATAATTTTTTTGTCTTTCGTTTTTCGTTTTTTGCACCTAACAAATAACGAAAGCACGCCATGTCGCCAATGGCAGTTATCAGCGGATTGCCATCAGTTTGTAGGCCCGGCCGACTGTCCATTCGCGCGGCCAGGTGATGATATTTGGTTGACATCAGCCTGGCACTCTTTTTCTGGATAAGGGCATGTTGGTAAGGTGGTGAGGGAGGGAGTGGAAGGGGCAGGAGGTCAACTTGTCTTGTGTCTTATGAGTGGCAGACACGCATATTAGTCGCACACTAAAATCACGTGTCTCAATTGCTTTTTGGCGATTTTAATGGTCCCAAACATGGAAATATCTATTAGGGCCGAAATAGAGTCTATGGGCACATGGGCTGGGTGCGTTTTAGACATTTTGGGCGTGTGGGCGTGTGGGCCATAACCTCACGGCTGCCTTGTTTTTAGTTTTAGTTTGAGTTTTTTTTTTATTTTGGTTCGGCATAAATTAAATTTGAATAAAAAACCAATTCATCTTCGTTAGGCAAGGCGTAGCGGCGAGTCAACTGGAGTTGAGTTTCGGGCCGATCTCACCGCGTCCGACCCAGAAAACAGTTATGACATTTGTGAAATGAAAACAAATGGAGCAGCAGTCGACTAAGTGACCACAACGCCCACAGCCATAGCGAAATGGAGGTTGGAGGGGAAAATGAAAAAATAGGAAAATAAGCAAATGGGTAATTGCTTAATTATGAAAATTCCTTTTGTAACGCCTGCCCCGAGTCCTGTCCAGGGCTGTGTGCGTGTAAAATGATGGGCTGGCATTCGTTTTTGACTCTAGGGCGCAACGCAACAAACACACGCACACATACACACTTTTACAAGCAATTGGTCAACCATCTGGTCGGACACTAATTAAATTATCCAAAATTTCTGACACTAGGCTGAAAGTGAGCTAAGCTGACTGAGTTGAGTTGAGCAGGGGAATTCACTGCATATGTACACTAAGAAAATAGTTTGAAGATCTAATATGTATAGATTAATTTTAATTTTAGTCATATACTAAATAACTCTCGTAGACCTTGTATAATTGATCAAAAGTATTTTATAAGAAATTAAGAAACCTAGAAGTAAATATTTCATTTAAAGCACTGAAAGTGTTATGGTAATATTTGAAATTTGAGCTTAATTCTCAGCTCAGTTTAAGATAATAAAGTCAAGGCTGAAAGTGGTCTTAATTAAAAGATTTGATTAAGGGAATTCGCCGCTTGTATGTATTTATATTATTCTTCGAAGATATAATATAAATACAATAGAACTTTGGATCGTCTATATACCTTGCGAAATTGATCTAAGACATTTTGTTTGAGCTGTCTGTTGTCATTTAAAGAATTCAAAGTGAAATAAAAATATATCACCTATTTATACAGATGTAAAACATAATAAGTGCTAGTAGCTCTTTATTTCTTGCAGTGCATAGTATATTGAGCTCGAATGCTCATTAATTTTCATGTAATTTAGCTCATCCCGCGGTCAGTTCGGTTCGGTTCGGTCATGTTCCTGTTCCTGTTTCTGTTCCTGTCTACTGGTGACATTTATTTGCCAGCTAAATATTTTGTGACATTGTTTAATTGCCATGGTGCCAATCCAATACTGGCGGCGCCGGTTCCCCGAAGCTTATCTGTTGATGAACCCGATGGACATTTGATAAATGAACGTTTGTTGCACGCTCTTACTCTTGCGCTTGCCCTTGCCCTTGCCCTTACCCGTACCCGTTCCCTTATTTTGCATTTTGCATTTTCAATTTGTTTACCTGCTCTCACCTGGCGGTCTTTTGGGCAGGTCTTGTTTTTGGCTCTTTGTTTTTGGGGCTACCCAAAAGTGTCATCGCTGGCGTGTTGACAGCTGTCAAAATGCAGCGCTTTTGCGTTTTCGCTTGCGCATTGAACGCTCACAAAATCGATAGGCGCCGCGACTTTCAGCTTTTTGTCTCTCGTCTCTAAAAAGCTTCGAGTTTGGAGTCTCAGACATTGTATTGGCTCCACTCAATTCAGCTTTCATCTGACAGAATGCGCAGTGAGCGCTACTCAGCAGCTTTCATTGATTCTGCGTTTTAGCATCCCTGAGAGAGGTGGAAAGAGAGATGGAGAGAGAGAGAGAGAGAGAGAGCCACAGCATGTCCTTTGTTTACAATGACAGCATGGCCAGCTGCTACTACTGATGCTGCTTTTGCTGCTCCTGCCTCTGCTGCTCCGGGCTGCTGGGCCCCACGTTGCCAATGGCCCCGAGCGTTCTCTCCAGAGTGTGCCAATTCAGGAGAGCAAAAACTGTGTCCTGGCATCTCATGTTCCATCTCTGTGTCTCTGTGTGTGCTCTTATACGCATGTGTGTGCATCTGTGTGTGCATCTGTGTGTGCGTGTGTGTGTGTGTGTGTGTGTTTGTGTGTGAGTGTTGAGCGCAAAGTGTCAACGCGTGCTTTGGCATTTTTTCGCTTGGCTTTAGACAACAATATGCTTTGGGGTATATAAGCTCACCAATGCAGAAGGCAACATATTATAATCATAATCATAAAGGATTATTATTATAGTTTTTTTTAGAATACGACTAAAGATTATATAAATAATTAAATACTAAATAATTTAAAGAATTTATTATATATTAAATAAATTAAGTGTAAAATGGAAAATTAAAATGTACAAAAATGTATAAAAAAAATTAAATTAATATTATGAATGTACTAAAATTTTAAACTTATTGTAAACGCAATTAATGATATTTTTATATAAAATGTAATCAAGTATTATATAAAGACATTCCTGACAATTTTAATAATTGTATAATAAATTTCAAATAAAACAAGTATATGAAATAAGTATAGAATATAAATAATAAAAACTAAAATGAACGAAAAATCTAATAATAAAATAATAATAAAATGTGTGATTTATTGATTTTGAATATAAAGAAATATAAAACGTTTCCCTTCTATTCAAAATTTCGTTTTTATGTGTAATAAGTCGCCTGAACAATTTGACTAAATATTTACTATTTTTAATCCCTTTGTCAAAAAAAAATAATACTTTTTATTTGTGTTTATTTAAATTACAAAAAATATAAAACGTTTCAATGAACTATCCCACTAATTATTCTCTATATGTTGTGCCTATATCGAGAATACATTTTATTTATTTAAATTAAAATTATTTTGAATTGACCTAAAACATATCTCAAGGACCGAAAATGCCCAAATGGTTTTAATATGGAAGAGTATTAAACAGATTCAGTGTACCCTAAGCTTCAGCTGGAGCTTTTTATTGTTTTCGGTTTTTAGACGCAGCAGCAGCAGCAGCAGCCATTGAAGAGCGTCTCACCACAAAAGGGGCTAAAGGGCGGGGGGCGGCACCGCGCCATGCCGCAACGCAGCGCATCGCAGCGCATAGCTCTATATACATGGGGCACAAACGATGCTCATGGGCTGCTGGGGTGTTGGGTTGTGGGTTTGGGTTTGGGTTTGGGTTTGGGTTTGGGTTTGGGTGGTTGGATGGGCTGGTCGGGTTGAAAACTATTCAGCACGGTGCGCTTTGATGCTCACTTTACTTTTTCTGTGTTGTTTTGCCTTTTTTGTTCCTTTTTGCAATTGCTTTGCTCTGTGCTCAGTGTGTTTTAGTGTGTACATGTATGTGTTGGTGTGTGTCTGTGTGTTGGTGTATTGGTGTGTTTTGTACTAGTTGTTGTTGCTGGATGGCGGCAACGTTTTGGTCCTGTGTGTGGTATTGGCTCGCTGTGAGCTGCGAGATGCGAATTGCGAGATTTTGGCTTTTGTCGCTCTGCTCGCTGCTCTGCTCTTTAACAAACGCGACGCGACGCGAGTGAACAGTCAGGCAACTTTTTGTTGTGGCACCGCATTATAACAAAAAAGAAAATAATAAATATAAAAAAAGAAAAACACAGCAGAAGCAGCTACTCTCGCACGCAGATATTTTTCTAAATTTTTCTAATCATAGCCAAAGAATATTGTGTAAATAGACTCAACTTGTGCTCTAATTGGCCGCAAAATGTGAATTGTGCTCCGAAATCAAAGGAATATAGAACGGTGTTGGTCGTGTCGCGTCGCCCCCCAAATCGAATCTTTGTCGCGAAATTAGAAAAATTTCTGTTTGCTGTCGCCATCGTGGCCAAGGCTGGGACGCGACATCGGGGACGGGACTACTGTTATTGTCTCTGTAAGGTAGCGATGCCGTCCTGGCCATGTCCAGGATGCTAACGCCAAGAGCCACCAGCTCACCGTAGTCGTAGCAGACGCGTGGTAGCCGCATTTTTTGGTGAAAGGTCTCCTGCAGGCGGTCTGCAGGTTCTGGTTGGGCCCCATGTGTGGGCATGGAGCTAAGGATTCACTCTTTCAAAGTGTGCAAGTTGGTAGTGTTAAAGGCGCGCGCGAGCCAGGAAAAGTCGCGTAGTCTGTTGGCCTCCTCCCTCCCCTGTACCCCAAACCGCAAGCCGTAACCCGTAGCCGTATCCGTTACCGATGCCACTCCTCTCACCCGTAGTCGCAGCATCATAGTGCTTTAATTTGAATCTCTCGCTCGCTCGCTCGCTGGCTGGCTCTCGCTCTCCCAAGGAGTGGAATTTGTGTCTAATTCGCTCTCTTACGCGCGCTGTCTGTGTGTGTTGTCCGCTCTCGCGCTCTCTCTGAGTATTGTGCTCTCTCATTCGTTGCCGCTCTCCGAAGTTGACATGTTTATGTTTTGGCAACAAACGGTGCTCTCTGTTGCAAATTTTGACAGCTGCAAATGTCAGCACAGTGGTACACAACAACAAAACATTCCGATGAAACTTTACCACTAACTAACTAATGGTTCCTACATAAAGCTACTCTGAAACTCCATATATATGGATATGCATAACGGATGACATGACATGACATGGTAATTTGATTGGTAAGTATCTTTCATTAAATATCTGAATATATGAGAGAGAAAAGAGTACCATATTATACCCGATTTTCTATACATACTCATTTAGAAGTAGGTCATAACATATACAATTGACTTCTAAGTACCCAATGAAAGTCCAAATCTATGGTCTACATCTCATCGTTGGAAAAATTTACCATAATTTTCATAAATTGTATATTATTATATATATTTTACCTCATCAAACTAAGAACTTAATCAACTAAATCTAAACTCATAAAAAAGCTAAAATTGCAGAATAAAATATTAATGTATAATTATATATTATTCAATGAATAATATTATATTTTGTAATATATTTATTATTTTCTATATAATGACTGACATTTGAATTCAATCGTAATTTTGTGTATTTTTAAATAATATGAATCACATTTAATAATCATTAGACCATTATTAAGTACGGTAAACATATAAGACAGTACAGAGAATATTTAGAAAATTTGTTGTTAGTTTTAATGAACAACATTTCCCTTGAAGTAACTCAATTATAAATAATAAAATTTTGGTTGACAAATTTCTAGCAAAACTGTATTCTCCTTACAAGTTAAATACTTGTACAGCATTTAACATTGATTATTAACAATTTAGATGATTGTGTGTATCTAATTAAATACTTATGGTAGTTATCAAATTAATGCATTCGATATTTATGCATTGTGTGTTCATTGTGCGCTTACGGCTGCAGTGTCTTAATTGAAAGCCCAGTCGGATTTGTGCGAATTATGCAAGCTGCAATTGAACTCTGAGTTATCTAATATTGATAAGCAAACCACATGGAATCTAATTTGGCAGCCACGCAATGCTGACAATTTGAAATCAATTTACTTATTACAAATAGCCCAGAGACCCAGCGCACCAGAACCCCAAAACACAGAGCGCAAAACGTAAAACACAAAACCTAAAGCGCAAAATACATATATGCAAATTGCAGTGTTGCAAAAGGCTAAATGCAAAATGCAAACATTTTAAATGTCGATTTAAATGCAGGCGAGCGAGTTTCGCATTTAATTAAAACTGCATTATTACATTCATTATGCGTGTTCATATAGGTATATGTACGTATGTTATGCTTGCATGTTCACTGAGAAAAATACCTATAAAGAAATGTGCAGATGAAGTCTAAATTAAGAATTCATGTAATAATGCTTTCTAAACCAAAATCATACATTCGAATGCAAGGATTTGATTACTGAAAAATCAAGTTAAGATAAATGAGGAAAAAATATAAAATATAACAATTTTCGAAATACAAAACAAATATTATTTTTTTAATATTATTTTTACATAAAATAGACATATTATACTATATAAAATTTAGCTTTAAAACGCGAACATACGTTGTTATTCGTTGTTGATAAAAAAATGTATATTTGTTCATAAAATCTTAAAAGATATTTTAATGTTATTTGTTCCTTAGTGTAGCCTCTACTCAAACAAACTGAAAAAGTTCTTAAATTTGTTTTGGAATTTCTTTATTTTAAAAATTATGTCGGTAAACATATTAAAATTGCAAAAAAAAAAAAAAATAGCATGATACTTCTAGAAATATTAGTGTTTTGCTACTATTTCTTAAAATAATGTATATGTTTCACATTAAATCAATTTAATTACTTAAAGAATAAATAATACATTTTTGAAATTTTTCTAAACTTAATTTTGTTGTTAAAAAAATATTGTTGTTAAAAAAAATAATATTCCCTTGAATAAGTTTTAGATTTAAATGTATTTTAAACAAACATAAATAATATCTATATTTTAGATACATGTAAATATAAATCATATTAAATATCTATTCATACTTAGGATAGATTTTTCTCTGTGTAGTTGAAAGTATTTCGGTCGTGCAAGACACCAAGTAGTAGTAGTAGTAGTAGGAAACAGTAATGTGGCAATAAGCTCGGATTGGGACTGCAGTCGGGTCGGGTCAGAATGTCTGCCTTATTTGACAGACCAGACATTCATCAACACAATGAATGGCACAGAGCTCGAACAGCTCGTTGCATTTGCACGAAAACTCATTATTTTAATTAACTTTCTCTTCACAAAACCATTTGCTGCGGTTGCCACCAACACTGACACTGGCAACAGCACCAGCACCGACACTGACTGTGGTGCTGCCATGACCAGAGCCAAGGTGTAGCGAGCCAACAACAAGAGAGACAACGATGCCGATACATATACGGATAACGATACACCGACTCAACGCTGTAACTCGTGCCAAAGCAGAGAGAGACAGGAGTCTAAAGAGATAGTAAGAGAGAGAGAGAGAGAGAGAGAGAGAGAGAGAGATAGAAATGGTGTAGAAAGTGTGGTAGAGAGTGCAGCGCAGCTGACTTAGCCTGCGGCTGTCCTTTATCCTGCTAAATCGCATTACTAAACTGTCATGTGAAATGTCAACCGTGTCGAGCGGTCTCACTGATTGTTAATTTCACTTTTACTACTGCTCCAATAATGCCGTTATACGGTATACGGTTTACGGCATAAGGTATTTGGCCGATTGTAACATTGTTGTTACCGTTATTGTTGTTAACGTTGCCATCGTCGCGTTGTCCGCCATTCAAACTCATTGGCCAATTGGCAATTGTTTTAAGCGCCTTTCTGCAGCTATGTTAGCTGAAAGCTCATGCAAGTGTCACTCTGTAAGCTCTTTATGGGCTTATACCCTATGCAGTCATCATTGGACCCATCAGTTTAGTTGTGTCTAGGCTGCAGTTGGAATTTTTGTTACCATTTTGGAGGCAAGTTGAGTTCGATGTTGGCCAAAGCAAATGAATCAACAAGTAGTTGATAATCGATAGTCTATTGGATTTTCGCCTACTCAACATAAAAAATTATATACTGCCACGAAAATACTATACTGTACAGAAAATACTAAGCACAGAGTCCTTACTGCACGATTCTGTCTCAACTATCGTATATTTAGATTTAAAATAATTTGATTACTATTTTTCTAAATTTTCAACTGTTCAATATAATTTGCGGTTGGGTTAATAAATCCATGACATTTTAGATAAACCATACGAATTTCGAATATCAAAAATTATATATATAATTTTAAATTACTTAAAATTATATATAATTTTAAATTACTATACACTCCTTAATTAACAACTTATTGTCGATGATCAATGAATTTACTATATTCTATGATCTAATAATTAAAAGATGATGACAGAACTCAAGCTTCATAAATTAATTAATATTAATGTAGTAATTCATTTAAACATTTTAAAAGATGAAAATGCATAGAGCTTGACATTTATAAAATTAAATCAAAATAATTTGCATATACGGCATAACTATTTAATTAAATAGCGTCTTTAGAGAAAGAATTAAGCTTAAATATTAGAGACTTATTAATTATTATAAATATACCTATAATACATAAATCTTTAATAAGTTTAATAATTTTTAATGAAGTTTTATGTAATACCAATTGTTTTTAGTAATCAGTGTAAATTGTATTAAACAGAGTTGGCTTTTTAAATTCACCTGGTTAAACTAGGGGCAGTGGAGTCACCTAAAGATAATGCCATGCAACAATCAAGTCAGAACATGGTCTCGGGGCAACATTTGGTCAATTGTCTCGTTAACAAATTGCACGACGCACTGCAACAGCAGCTCATTTTCATAAATGCAAGCAGCGCCCTGTTGCCACTATACCTCTGACCAGTACCCCCCAACACCCAAGGTCCACACGCCCCCTAACTCACTACCTACCTATGTATCTTACCCACCTACCTAGCTACTACTACCATCAACTAGTGCCTTAGAGCTCAGAGCTCAGGGCTCCACTCATGCGACGGCGTCTGTCACTGGCTATTCCCAAAGGTGCAAACAAAGTGATTATACTTGGCCATTGTTCCGACTCTTTGTGGGAGTGCTGCGTGTGCTCGGTGCTGGCGTGGGGCCTGGGTTGGGTGGTGGCATGTGCGTGGTGTGGCGGGTATAGCGGTTGGTTTATTAATTGAAATGTTAGTGCTGCAGCTACAAAAGCAGCTCCTAAATAATAGATTTGTATCGAGAATTGTGGCAAGCAGATATTTGATGCTCATTAAGTAAATTGGTTTTAGTTTTTTTTTTTCTGCCCCAGCTCGTTTTGCAATTTATGTGCTCATACAACCAAACAACAACAGCAACAATAACAAGTGGAGATGACGACGAGAACGACGACGACGACGACGACGACGACGCTGGCGCAGACGCTGGCGGCTCAAGAAGAAAGGTCCAAAGATGAATTGGGTCTCGTTTATTTGAATGCTCTGTCGCCGCAGTGGGTCGCACAGATGTCTCAGGCCCGGTTCGCTTATTAGACATTAGCTCGCTTGAAATTCGTGACTTTGTTGTGGGGCGCTTTTGTCTCAGTTTCGGTCACATTGAACCCCCCTTACACCTCCTCAAAGACAAGCGATCCAAACCAATCCGTTGCGATGTGATCCAGGTTCGTTTTATTTTTTTTTTTTTTTTTTTTGTGGAGGTCTTTTGTGTAAGGTGCACATTAGTAGTAATTTTTAATGGTTTACTTTTTTCTCGTCGACTTTGTTCGAATGCTGCCAACGGTTTTCTATTTAAATTGCCTTAGACACTGTGTTTTTAGTGGTTTATTATTTAAATGAGCTTTTCAGCTCTCCGCCAATAAGCCATTCTTTGGTCGCTTGGCCAGCTCGATAGCATTTCTGGTTTGTTCGAATTTAATCAATTTGATTTATTCTCTCGGCTCATATTGTGTTGAAAATATTGTACAATGCGTATGCATATAACAAACAGATTCAGATTCAGAGTCAGAGCAAAAGAGAGAACTAACACAACCACAACCACAGCTACAATCAGAGCCATATCGTATGGCATTCAGTAAAAACAGATTTTAATTTTTGGAATTTGGTCTGCCGTTAAAAGAGGGGAAGCTGAATTAGCATAAGCAGCTGAGGGTTCGATCTGACTCCAAAATCACTAACACCAACTACGACTGCATTTAGGGAACTCTACTGTCTACTTTGTGTTTATTTATTTTTTTTTATTTTTGGGAAGCATCGATGTTGCGCGGCAGCGTTTGGATTTCTTTCTTTCGATCTACTCATATGTACGCTCATATATCTCATCAGACACACACACAAATGCATATATGTATGGTATATTCATTCATACATAATCATATATAATCTTCTACATAGAATATTTATGGCCGACTTTTCTTCTATATGAAACCAAGTGGGGCGCTCCTTATCACACTTACATATTACATACACTATAGTATGGTATCATGTTTTTGTTTGTGGGCCAAACATGGAGAGATCTATCTTTTGCAGCATATGATAAATATTAATTTAAATACAATTCAAAAAAAATGCGAAACACTGTTACTTCTATACACACAGATTTGATTTAATATTAATGAATTTTATTCAAGTTTTAGCAATTCAATTAATGTTTTTAGTGATATTTTATTATCAACATAAAAATTTAAAAAAGCTATACCAAACTAAATGCTTCTAAAGGCTGTAAATTTTTAAACACAACCATAAATGAATTCACCAATTAAAATTATAAAAAAAGAAATAATATAAATAAATTAAATATAATTAATAAGTAGACTTTGTTAAGGAATTTCAAAGTTGCAAATACAAAAAAATTTTTACAGTATCACATTTATAATTTTAAATTTACCATAGTATTTTATTTCATTTAATGAACATGTGTATAATTTAATTAAAATGTATTAAGTTTTTAAGTTCTATACCAAACTAAATGCATATTAATATTGCACATTTTAAAATATTTCTTTTTTGTAATTTTAATTAAATTATTATAAATATATTATATTGTTATTCGAAATACAATAATAAACTTATTGCTTTTGCATGTTGCTTAGAATATAATATATAAATAAATATATAAAGCGGGACTATTTCATCAATTACAAATAAATAAAAAATAAATAAAAAATAATAATTAAAAAAATTAAAATTGGATATATAATAAAGTTCTTATAGGAATTTCGAAGAGTAAAATTAAACTCATGCCAAATTCAAATATATTTTTGCAGTATTACATGTATTATTTTAAATTTATTGTAGTATGTTATTTCATTTAATGATGTACATTATAATTTAACTTAAATTAATTAAGCTTTTAATGTAACTGATCTTTATATTAAGTGAAGTATTTTGTTCAGTTTTGCTCTGGCATTGCTTTCACTCTGTTTGCTGTCAGTCAAGCAGCATTGGTAACAAGCAAAAATCAGCTACCAGATCCGCTTACCACATGCATCAGTAACCACCCACCAGCAGCAGCACCACCACAACCACCACCACATGCATGCCGAGCGAGCGATAGAGAGAAGGAGAGAGAGAGAGAACATTTAAAACTGCATATCTGCATTTATCTTGATGGCCAAATACAATTGGTGAGCAGTAGGAAAACATTGAAGCAACAGCATCGGCAGCAGCAGCAGCAACAGCAGCAACTCCAATGCCATAACCAGAGGCACAGCATACCACACCCAGTCAGCCCACTTTTGTTTATGAGAAATTACATTTGAACAGCAAGCAGCAGATGCCAATCTTATTAATGTTGCTGCTTTGCTGTTTGTCTGTTGGTCTCTTGGTCTCTGTTAGTCTGTCTGCCTGTCTGTCTGTCTGTCTGTCTGTCTATACGTACTGTTGCCTGTTGTTAGCTGTAGTTGTAGTAGTTTCAGCCAATGGCTTGTCGACTAGCCAACATTTTTGCATACAACAACAGCAAGAGGCATCAAATACAACAAGAACATGTTTGCTGTTGCTGTTGTTGTTTCTGTTGCTGATGTTGTTGTTAATGATGTTGTTGTTGCGCAGGCATCCCAGGCCGTTCAGGCCAAAATGTATCAAATTTCAATGCACAATCATCACAATCAAAAATAAAAATTCCAAAATCAACTTTTGTTCGCCTTGCACTGTGACGATGATTACAGCCAGGCAGAAACAGCAACAGCCACAACAAAAGCAACAACATTCTCATGCAGAAGAGTCGTACCCAACGGACTAAGAAAACATTTCTACAAGTTATCAATGGCTAGATTATTTTCATAATTCGACTCAAGATTCTGTATAATTAATCTCGATTAAAGATATCTTATCACTGAAATTATGTAGACTTTGAATTGAGATGTTTATATTTTTTTAGAAATAATTAATATTATTTTAATTATTATTATAATTCTTATTTTATTATCATAATAATTTTATTTGCTATTATCATTTGTTTTATACCCTATACCCCCTATCATTCTTTTAAGCAGAGGCTCTAAATAGCCAAGAGTCACACTTGGCATCGGCTGTTGTTGCTGCTGTTGTTGGTGATGTTGGTGTTGTTGGTGTTGCTTGTAGCTGTAGCTTGTTGTTGGTAATATAAGATACGAAATCAAAAATACATCATTGCCAACAAGCACAGGTCTGGCCATTGGGAAGCGCTGCTCCTGCGCCTCAGCCTCAGTCACAGTCACAGTCTCAGCTTCTTCTACTGCTGCATCTTCTGCAGCTGCTGCTGCTGTTGCTGTTGCAGTTGCTGTTGCTGTTGGTGCCCCACGTTCATTTGTCTGTGCAACGCTGATTGTATGCATGTTTCGCTTTTCTTCTGCCGCACGCTAAATGAAGTAAGCAAACCTTGATTACATGGCCTCAAGTGTGCGCCTTGCCATATCCATGAGGATGCGAATGGTCCAGGACCAGGACCAGGGGGTTATGGGTGTCTGGCTAAGAATCTGCATGTAGCTGCAACGCTCGTCGTTTTTAATGATGACTTCAAATGAGACGCTGTTTATATACCTTTACATATATATATACACATATGTATATATTCTGTATATATCGATGCCACATGCAAGCCAATCTGCAGTGTAAGCCTGGCCATAATAGACTTGATTTTAGGCTGATTAAACGCATGGCTGCCTTGCCCCCTACGCCCCTCCCCCTTTCGCGGAAAGTGTGTTAATTTTTAATTAGAGTTGTACTGTTATTTGTTGTCTCCGTTGTTGTTGTTTGTTGTTGCTGCTGCTGCTGTTGTTTGTTTGGCTCAGTTGATCAGCATATATAGGGTTAAGAATGCAATTGACTTTTGTCTCGCCCTCTTGACTTGGGCCGCCACAAATTTGCAAACTGCAACAAGGAGACAAAATACAAGAGACAGAAGACAGAAGACAGTAGACAGAAGACAGCAGACAGTCGAGAGTATAGCAGACAGTAGACCAAAAGACAGTAGACAACCATATAAGGTGGGGCCTACAATGAGATGCGACACAAACAGCAACGACTCCTCTTTACAACTTACATGTTCTTAATTACAATAAAATGTTACAAGCTTAAGGTGAGGTGAGGCTACATGCAACACAACACAGCACAACACAACACAACACAACACAACACAACACAACACAGCACAACAAACAACAACGACGCCAACTCCAGCTTCAATTGTAGCTCCACGCTTCGGTACACTTTGATGTAGACAACAACAATGGCCTTTAGCCAGAACCCAGAGCTCAGAACTCAGAGCTCAGAACTCAGAACTCAGAGCTCTCGGTACTCCATTGCAGGCATAAGAGTACTCTGAGCCGAGTTGAGCTCAATTGAAACGCGATGGCGGCGGTTGCAACGTGTGGTGTGCGGTGTGTGGTGCGGTATAGTGGTATATCGGCCCACGGTCCATTTTCAATATTGTATTCTTATTATTATGAAATCAAGCAGCTGCCCGGCCGCCCGCACCACAAGCCTCGTGCTACGAATGGATATGATATGCATATAAATAAATAAAAAGCAAATTGACAAGCTCATAAACTCGCTCGCGCCTAAGAGAAATTCAATCTTGTAGATACAAATGAAACGCAATCATATTTTATGCATGAGCCTGACAAAAAAAAATTAACTCAACCCAAAAACGAAAAAAAAAACACCGAATAACGAAAAAAAGAAAAACACATAAAAATGAAACAAACTGCAAAGATACCTACAACTGTAGTAAATATATACTCTACAAAATTGTCTTCGGCATCTTCGCCCCCTCATCAAGAGTGCTATTGTGTGGTCATATGTATGCATGAAGCTTTATAGTTGTATCTTTGCAAATTTGGTTATTGACTAGGGTGTTTCAATGTTGACAAAGACATAAAATACACACAAATGCTTGTTTTTAATATTTAATCAATCAATTAATTTTATATTCAGTAGATATCATTGATAGAATGCACTGGAATCCGATTTTTATAATCTGAACAGTTTCTTATGTATCTAACAGATAATAAACAACAGTATTCGAATATTGAAATTTATATTATATATTTATCAACTATCGATAATACATTTATCGAAGATAGCATATTAAACATATTGAACAAGCTACAGTAGTTGTATGGAATGTATGTGAAGCTAATGCATTATCGTATCTTTTATCTTGTAAATTAAGAAAGAGATTATGAGGTTTGGGAAATATAAAATTCTTTTAAAAAATTCTACAAAAATTATATATAGAATCAGAACCAATTGTTCAAATTGCTTTACTTGTTCTAATCACATTTTTTATACACTCTAAAATAAATATTTGTCAAATGCTAACCGTAATACTACTAATATCTATCCACAAGATATTGAAAAATATGTTTCAAAGCTGAACGTTTTAGCTTCAAAATTGCGCCTTGTAAGCTGATCTAAAACTTCCAGGTATCCACCACTGGTGAGTTGGGGATAGGTATCCAATATTTGAAGATTAATAAACACAGTTTTATAAAGTTTTAGTAATTCTTAACATAATTATGAAATATCCCACGACGTCAATAGAATCATATAAGTATTCCATTATTTAAATGTAGGAGTATGATAAATATTCCATTATTTTAATGTATAATAGAAGATAATAACAATAACATAAAAGCATTTAAGTCTTTAATAAAACTAAAATAAATATCTTTGTACAAATGTGAATACGCCCTATAATTCCGGTAGCGGTTGAATAATCTGTGAAATTTTTTATAAAGACCTTTGGTTAAAAATATTAATTGATTTTTAATTATTTTGTTGAAGAATTTAACCTGTACACAAAGATTATGCATATATTGAGTAACCCTACTAATAAATACTTAAATTTTTTGATATGCTGTCTTTCTTTTTTTTTTTTTGTACATTTTGGGCGCAATCGCAGCGACTGCAATTCCATGAAGGTGTTAAGTTATGGCACAGTCCATGGCTACACACACAGCTGGGCATCCAATTTGCTTGGCCACCGAGTGTGCGTTCGACTCCTTCGCCAGAAATTAAGCATCAGCATCACATTTCGCATAACACATTTGCAGTTGTATGTTGGCTCTTTGCGGATGTGTGTGTGTACTGGCAACACTCACTGTCACCAGTCGCTGGTCAGCATTAGCCAGACTGAGAGAGAGAGAGAGAGATATACAGTGTGAGGGAGAGAGGGCGAGAAACGGGAAAAACCACACGCCCTGTTTGATTTATTGTACATTGTCAAATTATCCTTGATAAGTCATTAATATATTTTTTGGCCACTTCTGCTCACTGTGCGAGGGAACAGCTCTCTTACTCTCTCCCTCTGTGTCTGTCTCTTTTAGCCTGGCTCTGCCCTGGTCTGTCCTGCTCGGCCCTGGTCCGTGTCGTCGTCATTAATGCCGTCTGATTGTTTTGTTTTGACGTTGACTTTTGTGTCTCTTGTTGTGTTTGTTTGTTGTGGCCCTGTTAATGTGGCCTGCTGCACAGTTGCACAGTTGCATATAGTTGAACTTTAATGCTCAACGCCCCAATTGACATGACCATAAAAAACAAAAGCGCGCTAAGTAAGCAATGCATATCAATGGTAACAAACAAATAAAAACACACTCAGTCTCATAATTTATGTCTTTACAAGCATCCAAATGAAGTGGCAAATTCACACTTTAAGCCGGCCAGTAAAAATGTAATATAGTTCGGATCGGTTGGGAGCGACCCACAAATAACATCATCATAAAACCCAATTCACAAATCATAAATATAAATGAATTCGTGTGCAATCCAATACCAATCCCAATACAAACCACCAAACCAATTGTAAAAAACGAAATCAAACCCCAGCTTATGCCATTTCCCATACCCATTCCCACTACCATGCCCATAATCATACCCATCCCATGTAGTTGCTCTGATCATCGATCCATTTCGCATACAATAAAGCAATCTGATTTTCGTATCATAAACTTAAAATGCTCTCAGCCTCGGCCTCAGCTGCGGCTTTGACTTCCACTTCGACTCCGACTCCGACTTCGTCTTCGACTTCGACTTCGACTGCAGCATTTGCGTTTGCCAGCCGTAAATCTTGCCTGGGCTCAAGCGATCTCGCCGTGCCTATCAGCATGTACATGCAATCCGACAGATACCAAGCAACGCTCCCCACTTCCCTCTCTCTTGCACTCTCCCTGAGTTAGACCCAGTCTCCTCAGTGTTTGCGCATGCGCACGCGTTTGCGCCGGCGTTGATAGATTTATGGCGCCAAATAAACTGCCTTAAGACAACAAACCAAATCAGCAGTGAGCAGCGAGCAGAGCTCAGGATATGGCAGAGAATCAGCCTCGTCGTCAGCTACAGTATGGATAGTGTGGATGGTATAAGCATGGCACAGCGTCTGTTTAATCAAATAGTGAGTGTGGTTAAGTGAAGTCCACTAAACATGATCATTTACGCTTTTTACTGTTGGCCATTAATGGCCTACTCGATTTGTTGGCTGGAAAAACAAATGTTGCTCCTGAATGCTTAGGCAAATGTCTTCGATTCGGCGGCTCTTAAATTTTTTAACACCTTTCGCATATTATGATAATCATAAAAGAAGTGCACTTATTTTTAAGACCAGTAAGATTTAATTACTCTGATCTAAGATTTAATTCTGATAAATTTAATTTCAAACAAATTATTTTATTTCATTTACATATTTTTGCTTAATTTAGAAATTTTAATATATGTCATATATGATATTTATATCATAAGATTAATTTATTTATTTAAACTAAAAGTATATTTCAATAAAGTTCTTTGTTATATATTTTTTTTATAAATTATAGAATATAAATTATATCATGTATTCAGTTATTTTACTCGAATGTATGTTTTAAAATAGTTCTTTGTATTATCTGTTTAAAAAATTTTAAAAATCACATTTAATTTGTATGTATTTATATCTAATTTATATTTATATTTTAATTTCATTCTGTGTATTATATATTTAAAAATACATTTTTAATCAAAATATAAATACATAGTTTGAACAATATCCGTATGCAAATGAATGAAATGAATGAATGAAATAGCATAGTAACTAATAAAATTAATCATAATAAATGTAACATTTTTGTTGGTTAATGTAATATTAAAGGTCTTAATAGTAAGCTCAGTAATTTTATTTTTTTTTATATAGAATGTTAAATTTAAAATTTGTTATATCTTTGAATTTCTTTTTATGCTATTACTATTATAATGCAATTTATAACCATTTCGTATTATTCTAATTATTTATTTACTTTTTATTTCTTATATAAATTTATTTTATCAAATCTATAAATTATTATAATTTAAATTTGTTTAATTAACCTACTGTTAAATGAAATAAGATAAATCTGATAGTGTAGAGCATTTCACAGTCAATAAAATTTAGTCAGAGAACAAACCAAGGCTGGCAGGCTGCAGGAGTTTTTAGTTAATAATTCTCAGATACGATAATTAGTCGAAATGCGATTATAAACGCAGTCTCAGTGCCGACTAGCCCTGGCTGTTCCAATCTGGCCCCGACTAACCCGCTTATTGGCCAGACTACACGGATCAGGCCTACGGCAATGAGGACATTGCGCATGAGTAACGCGCCACGAGAGCAAGATTTATGGACCGAGTGTGGGGATTGTGACCATTGGGGGCGGTGCCAAAGCGGAGCCGCATTTGCATTTTGGTCGATATGGCGGCGACAACATCGTTGACGTTCATTTGAACACTCTCCGATCTTAGGCCAAGCGATCTGATCTGCTGCAGCTCTGGTAATTTATGCCTTTGCTCGCTGACATAATTGCGCTCAGCATAAGTTGGGAGCTGGAGCAAGAAGGCTGTGGGCTGTGGGCAGATGGTGCAGCGAGGGGCTGTGGGGTAGGCTTGTCTTGCAAATTGATTGAATAGTAACAGAAAACTGTAGCACAAATTATGTCCATGGCGAATGAGCGACATGCGACGACAATGTTCGATGTTGTCCTCGGCGCAGAGAAAAAACGATTTTTATTAAAAATAATTACACCTTTGTAGTTTGTCAATCAAAATGCGTAAATGGGGCCGAAAAATCAAGCCACCACGCCGCAAGTGTGCAACACTAGTCAACAGCAACAACATCAACAAGGCAACATGTTGAAAAATCGCTACAACTTTTCGCTGACTCAACGAAATACCAAAACAAAAACAAAAAATACTAGGCCCAGCGCTGAAGGAGCGAGGCGAGCGAGCGGCGCGTAAATCTCATTTGAGCCTCTACTGACATGTCGCAGGATTAAGTTGTCAATTGATTCAGTTCGGTTGAGTTTTGTGTGTTGTGGAGGCCCGCCCAGCCCCTGTGGCTGCCCCCCATCGCCATGGACTCTCTCCGCTTGCTCTTGCTTGTTTTAGCATTGCGAAAATATTGAAATTATGCTACATGTGTGTGTGTGTGTGTCCAGCTTAGTTGCAATCTCAATACAATGAGCGCATTTTGATGGATTTTCCATTGATTTACGATGCAGATGCTCCACTTCGCCCTGCTTCAGCTCCTGCTCTTGCTGCTGCTTCAGCAATTAACAAGACACATTATACCCTTCCAGCATATTAAATGGGTATTACAGGTTTGAGTTCATGTAAGTAACTGACTCAAAAAGAAGGTCAAATAGAATCCTAACAGATTTCATATAGAATTAACGATATTTGTTTTAGGACAGACTATTTATATGACCTAAAAATTAAAAATAATGCAGATACTAAAATGTTGTATGTGATTAGATTATTATTACTATAGATAAATGCTGTCTTTCTTACTTATTCTATACGCCAATAATCATTTAAGGATTATTTGATATAAATAAAACTGACACTCTCAAGGTTCAAAAAAAATTTTATTTTATGAAAAGGATATGTAATGTAAGGCTGTTCGAAGAGGCTGATGTTGATGTTTTCTATTATTAAAGGCATACGTTTTCATCGTTTTGATTATAAAATAATCATATTTCATCTTTAAAAAAATGAAAATTTTTTGTTAAATAAAATGTCTTATTGAAAATCTTTTTATTTGGTTAATGAAAAACAAGTGGTTCTCCCTTTTATATTTACAGTTATCATTTTAAAAGTTTACTAAACTATAAACGAATTATGTTAAATGATTATAAAATAATTAAATTAATGAATATGTATATTTAATTATTAGTTAATGTTATAGCCCTTTCTTTGTTGATCAATTATTCCCTGCTGTCGATTATACACGACTGTAGCACTTCATTCCGGCTGCGGACTGTAGGTTGCGGTGTGTGATGTGTGTTATGTGGTGTGTGTGTGTGTTGTGTGTGTGTGTGTGTG
>JBANCZ010001496.1:0-21264 GCA_037040025.1 Sphaerogastrella javana | reverse complement strand
GTATGATACCGATAATAATATGATTCGATATGTCATCGATATCATCGCTTCAATATTCTATAAATTGACTTCTTTGTGATACATTATATGTATTTATGTTATATTTTAGGGCTCAGCTTGTATCAAACAACTTCAACATCAACTTTTAATATTGTTGTTATAAAACTGTGAACTTGTTAGTTTCGCGTTGTCACGACTTCAACACGTCACTGGTTCAGTACATAAGAGTAAAAGTACTCGTGAAAAGTAGCAGTTAAACAGATATCGCCCATCACTAAGTTAACGCGTGCTCTTTCTTTCCTCTTGCTCCAACATGGCTGATCAGGTAAGGCAGCAGAAATGTGTTAAAAATTTATTAAAATACAACACTTATTGGACTGCATTAAAACAAATGCAGTGCGATTCGATGCTGTAAGTGCATTGTGAGTGACACTTAATAATTTCCAGTGAGTTTACTGTTTGGTTTCACAAGATTTACAACCAATCAACCAAACAGTCTTCAACATAACCACACTTGTGCCCATGCTGTATGTGTACGCTGGTGGTGCCTCACAATATACACATATACAATATTTTAATAATTATAGCAAACTGAACGCGCATTTCGCAAACAACATTCTGTGCCCACTACGCGTCGCAAAAGTGTTAATGGCAAGAAGCGATTGCGTCTGCATCGTAAAATCGGCTTGGGCTTCAAAACTCCAGCCGAGGTAAGCGTATCAGTGCAAATGTAACTAATGTTGCGTCCCCTTTTGTTTTGTTCCATTACCCCTGCCCTGCCCTGCACGCTGTGTTTATCCGTCTGGCCCAACCAACTTGTAACATGTCGAACGCCCCGCTAACCAGAACGAGCGCGCCTTCCAAAAGCAGTTCGGTGTTAACCTAAACCGTAAGGTGAAACCCGGCGTCACCAAAAAGAAGTTGCTCCGCCGTTACCGTGATGTCGGTCTGGGTTTCAAGACACCACGCGAGGTATGCATGCGCCCACTGTACACCCTTTGTACTGCTTGTCTATTTACAATAACTAATACTGTTTACCCCAAAATATGCAGGCCATTGATGGCACTTACATTGACAAGAAGTGCCCATGGACCGGAGACGTGAGAATCCGTGGCCGCATCCTTACAGGCGTTGTGCGCAAAACTAAAATGCAGCGTACTATTGTCATTCGTCGTGATTATCTGCACTTCGTGCGCAAATATAGTCGTTTTGAAAAACGTCATCGCAACATGAGCGTCCACTGCTCACCAGCCTTCAGGTAAGCTTACTAATTCTTGCCCCCTGACTTTACTAGTCTTCTTGGACATTCTGTTTCACTGATGATAAAATCATGACGGTCTTCATAAAACAAATTGCTGAAGCAACTTGACTCTTTTTACTAAACGTAAAAATACTGACAATTCTTTCTTATCGTATTTCATTGTCCCCATTAAATGATGGTATTAATTATGTTGTGTATTTTATGAATTTGCAGAGATGTTGAGCACGGCGATATCGTCACCATTGGCGAGTGCCGTCCTCTCTCCAAGACCGTGCGCTTCAATGTCTTGAAAGTCAGCAAGGGTCAGGGCGCCAAGAAGAGCTTCAAGAAGTTTTAAGTGAGGACAACCACAACGGAAGAAACTAATATTTGTAGCATTATTCTTTTTGAATAAAACAAAAAAAGTAAAATTAACCACAGATTTTATACAATTCTCAAGTCTCTTTTTCAGTGTTTCAGCTCATCTATCCATTCCTGGTTTCTCTTTCACTCAAGGTGTGTATCCCATTCACCATTCTTTAAACGAATGCATTCTGATGATAAAATCATGACGGTCTTCATAAAACAAATTGCTGAAGAACCTTGACTCTTTTTACAAATATGTAAAAAAACTGATATTTATCAACAGATTCTCGAAAATGTAATAGTTCTTACGTTGTACTAAAAATGTTTTCTTTGTTTTAATATTTTTGCAGTAATACTTGGCGATAGAGACGACTGGAAGTCTATAATTACATTATAACTTAATTTCATTTGTACAACATGAGCATATATTTATTTTAAATAAACAGAGCTGAGCATATAAATAAGGTGGTATTGTCTTCTTATTTCAAGCATTGTTAGGTTCTTACATCAGAAGAGGCGTGTATTATGAGTTTGCTTAAATACACTTCGCTTGAATTTAATTTGAATTGCGCGCCAAATTTTGACAATGCAGCAACACTGTAGTGAATGACTTGCTGTACGATAGTCTGGCAACCCTGTGATCTCAGCTGTTGAAATGGACTGGCAACACTTTAATGCACAAACAAAAAAAGAGTAATATAAGCAAAATGGAAACAGCGGGCCCTAACTCAGAAATTGGTAAAAATACAATATATTTAGTTGTGTTACAGCCATAATTTAATAAATTATGACAAATGTAAACCCATGAGCATCGAGAGAAATGATTTAGATGCTGAAATCACGAATAACCAAGATTTTATTCCGTTTACAAAAATTCGCTTGCATTTACTTTGACAGAACTCATTGAACGCGTCTTGCTCCGCCTGGGCAATGCCGACACCGATGAGAAGCTAGAAACTACTGTGGGCAAGTTTCTGACGCCCGTCATACTCAAAATCAATTCGCCTCATAATGTGGTGCGCACAAAGGCAAGTAAAATTGATTGTGAAATCCCAGGGCTCGGAAATGCCCTGCATGACGATGCAAAAACCTGCATACTAATTTGAATTGTTTATTTTATTACCAGGTGGTCGAAGTGCTGACACACATTAAACGACGTGTAACTTCACGTGGCCAGGTGCAGATTCCGGTAGAGGCTCTGCTGGACCAGTATGCGGCACCGGATAGTACTACGTTCCTGAAGAACTTTGCTATCATCTTCATAAGCATGGGATTTCCACGTTTACCATTGGAGCAGCAGACAGCATTGGCCGCCAAGGTCGTGGGCTGTGAAGCAAAAATGGAAAACTATCAAGACAAGCTTTTTACACTGTTGCTTCCCATTCTGAGTGAGATGAAAATACCTGACGATCCAGCACAGCGTGGTGAATTGTTGAAATTAAAGCAGAAGCCGGCAATTAGTGCCAGTTTTTTGTCTATGCTACAGGATGTGTTGCTTTTGCCGTATGGCATCACACAAGAACAAGACGTTCCACCTGGGCTAAGTCCATATAGTTTTAAACGCGTTATTGCGAATAACTGGCGAGCGGAGGAATTAGAAAAGATTAAGAAGGGCATCGTGCGCTTCCTTTGTGCAAGCGTTTTCAATGACAACGAAATCTTTGTATTACTGGTCGTTGCCTCTGCAGACACACGCTTTAGCGTGGCCACACCTGCCATCGCCGAGCTGAGCAAATTATGCACTATGCTAGACTTTAATAGTCCGGCTGTAACATCATCACTCTATACTCTTTTCATTGGCAACCAAAATCAAGTAACCGATCGCCAGACACGGCCCTGTTGTGCTCGAGTGCGCCAGAAGCTACTCCAATATCTCATAAAATGTCGAGGCAAGGGAATCAACGTGGGTAAAGGTCTGCAGGTGATCTTCGATGGTCTCTTCGGCACAAATACCAATCAAAAGTGCAAAGTTTTAGCTCTGCAGTTTGTGGAGCTGGTGCTGCGAGAGTAAGTATAAGTTCATACATTCCGATGACAATTATTTAAATTTCTACTCTTTTATAGTGGGCCACGTGAGGTGGTTTCTAAAGTATCTAAGGTAATTCTGACCGGCATTACCAAGGTAATTGGACGTGATTCGACGGAACCGAATGATGTACAAAATGCAGCGTACTCTGCGTTGGCCCAACATGCACGCAGTTTTCCTCAGGATGTCAGCCAGGATTTAAAACTGGTTTTGGGATACTTCAATAATTTGGCCAATTGTTCACCAGATTTACATAGTTCCATACGCGAAGCATTGGTGTCCATGGCCCCGGCATTTGCCTGGCAAACAAAGACCAAATCAGATGCCATGGAAGTGGATAACACCACTGATCCCTCTGATGTACAACTAGATGGACAACAGCATCTTCTTCTGGCTATGCTACTGGATAATGCCGAGTCCAAAATACAGATTGTGCAAAACGTTACAAGTGTATTTCTTACCAGCTGCTATCCGGAATTCTATGCGCCAGCACGTTATTTGCTGCTGCTCATTGCAGGAGAACGGTAAATTATATAGCAATATATCATACATATCTAAGCTAAATATTTTTTGAATTTTCAGTAATTCATTGCGCGAGAATGTGACTACATTTCTGTATGGCACCTCAAAGAAGGATCACGTAAACTACAGCATGGTGTCTTCCATCGATCAGACAGGCAAACAACACACCAGCGAATCAATCAGCGATTTCAACCATTTATCACTAGAACAACGCCGTGTGGTGCTTCCCAGCTTCCAGGTGATGATGGCCCATGTTCATGAAATGGCCAACAAACGACTAAAGAAAAGTAACGCCTGTGTAGTCGTTGGACGCACCAAACTGCCTTATAGTCTTGATGTGTACGAAGAGATGCTTGACTATTTGCGCTTATGCCTATGGTATTCCGCTGGTGTTGTAGCCGCTCCTGGCGATGAAAAATACACACAGGAGTTGCGTAAATATATTACCATTAACTATGACGAGGAAGAGTCTAATGCTATCTACCAGTACATGCTTTTCGTGCAACGCGGTGTCGAGGCCAAGCGCAGTGAGTTCTTTTTATATAGTAGATATAGTATTGTTATTGAAATATAACTATCATATCTTTCAGCTGAATCCGGTCTACTTTGCCTATATGATCTGCTCAATGCAGCACCGGAACTGTTTGCAGCCAAGCAACTGCATCTGCTTGAACCGCTGGGCAACTCACTCAAGGATGTTTCCGAAGTGATGCGTGTGAATGTGGCGCAGGTATATGGTATTCTCTGGGCTCATGGACTGACAGATGATAAATTTGACCAGGATATTAGCGAATGCCTCAACTGCTTGCCACAGAGAACGCTAGAGCACAAACACGGTTGGCTTCTGGTTTTGGGTCATGCTTTCAATCGAAAAATCGAGCAATTGAAAATGCAGAAATCCAGCAAAGAATATGCAAAATGGACACAGTTTGTTGAGTCTGTTAAGGTTATAGGTAAGTGCAAACCAAAGTTGTCGAAACATAAACTGTGTTTAATAAAATCTTTCGTTTTCAGCTAAAATGCTGTGTGAGACACAATGGTTGCTTGTTTCTGCAGCAGTTAAATGTACTTCGATGATTGGCAAAACGGTAGAGATACCCAACGTACCGGTAGAAATACATGTGCAGACCAACAACGACGAAGACGAGGAGGAGCTAGCTGAGTACAAGAGCATTGAGGCTTCCACCAAGATGATCGTGTTTGGCGTAGTCTTCCAACTGCTGCGCAGTACCTCAGCTAGGCAAAAAATTCGAGAGGAAGCAGCCAAATGCTTGGGTTACCTGGCCATTGGCGATGGCAAGCATTTCACTAAACGCAACCTGGACATGTTCTTAACGCTAGCTAAAGTGCAAAAGGATGCAGCTTTAAACATAGCCATTTCAGAAGCCATTGTAATCACCTTGTGCGGCTACGATGTCAACAAAGGAGCACCATCAGAAGATTTTCAGAATGTGCATTGCATTGATCCCGATTTCGAGCAATTCTTGAATGCTTTAATACGCTTGGTGACAGAACCAAATCCTCAGTCGCGTCAGGCAATATCCGTTTGGCTGCTTGCGGTGGTAAAACACTGCAGCAATCGTCCTGCTGTGCTTAAGAAAAAGCAGCTGCTGCAATTTGCTTTTACCGAGCTACTCTCCGATGATAGTGGTATGTTAATCGTATACAATTTTTATATGTCTTACTTATATTTCTTCATTGCTTATAGAATTTGTTCAGGATGTTGCCTCGCGTGGTTTAGGACTTGTTTATTCGCTTTCGGATGGCAATAGCCAGACGGAGCTGGCGAATTCTTTGCTGGATCAGCTTATTGGTGGCAAACGTCAGGTTAATCAAGTTTCAGGCGATACGGAACTCTTCGCCGAGGGCATGTTGGGCAAGACACCAACAGGTGGTAATATTACCACGTATAAAGAACTTTGCTCCCTTGCCTCGGATTTGAATCAGCCGGACATGATCTATCAGTTCATGCAGCTAGCCAATCATAATGCCGCCTGGACCAGCAAGCTTGGAGCTGCTTTTGGCTTGAAAACTCTTTCAGCTGAATCGAGACAAAAAATGCAGCCATATCTGGGCAAGATTATACCACGTTTATATCGCTACAAGTATGATCCAACACCCAAAATTCAGAACTCTATGATATCCATATGGGATACTATAGTTACCGATTCCAAGGAAACAACGGAAAAATATTACTGGGAAATCATGCGCGAGCTACTCGATAATCTCACCTGCACAGAGTGGCGTGTGCGAATTGCCTGCTGCTTGGCCGTAAGGGATCTCCTTAAGCGCCCAAATGGACTGCGGTTGCGCACAGAGGAGCATCTACCGGTAGCTACGACTTCAGCGGCTAGTAGTCCACGTCGTGTAACCCCAGATAACATGGATGTGGATGAATTACCTGAACCAGAGCTTAGAGAGTTATGGTATCAGCTATTTCGTGTCATGGATGACATACACGAGGGTACACGCATGACTGCCCATGGCACAGCAGCATTTCTGGGCAAGCTCTGTGTGCTGGCCTCTTCATTGGAGCATGGTAAATCAGGCACTGCGGTGGCCGCTTCCATTTTACCCTTTCTTCTTGAAACTGGAGTAGGTCACAAGGTTGCCGATATACGAAAAGTCAGCATTAAGACAATTTCGGACATGATTGACTCCTCTGGTGCTTTGATAGCACCACATCTAGCTACTCTCATACCGTGTTTACTGCGTGCTACCGGTGAACTGGAGAACACAAAGTTATCGTATGTCTCCACGCGCCTTGGCGCAGATAATGAAGCACAAGAAGCTGTCGACAGTCTTCGTGCCGAAGCTGCCAAATCGCATCATACCATGGAGACCATTAACAAATGTGTACGCTTCATTGACTACCAGGTGTTGGAGCGCATGACCCCCGAATTGCTTGAACTAACGAAGACCAGTGTCAACCTAGGCACAAAAATAGGTTGCGCTCACTTCGTCTGCTTGGTAAGTTATCTCATTTTTCTAGGAAATGCATTTACATTTTAATAAATCTCCTACTATCTGCAGGTTAGCATTCGGTTGGGAAAAGAAATGACTCCACTGGTGGGCAAATATTTGGGCGCCTGCTTTGGTGGTCTCAAGGATCGTAATGTAACCGTGCGCAAGTACAATGCTAGCGCAATTGGTCATCTTTTAGGTCTGGCCAAGGTGAGTATACCTTTACATTAAAAGAGGCTTAGAATTTCCATAATGTCTCCCATATTCTTGCAGGAGCAATCTATAAATAACTTATTTGGAAAACTAGATGAGCTCTACATGGAACAGCCAAGTAATCGTTCTGTTGCGCTGACCATTCAATCCATTAATAAGCGTCATCATGAGCTGCTCAAGGATTATATGGACTGCTTGTTGCCGCTGATATTCTTTGCCATGCACGAGGAACAGACGGAGGAGAACAAGGCGAACATTGAATTGTGGAAAGATCTGTGGAGTGATATAAGCCCTGGCGATGCAGGCATACGTGTTAATCTGCATGTTATCATACCCAAACTGGAAAGCTCTCTCACGGATGCCAGCTGGTCACGCAAATCACAGGCTGCCAATGTCATACAAAACATTGCTACTAGGCTGAGCAACTCTCTGGAAGAGGTAGATCGTGTGCGTCTTATACGCCTGCTGCTCAGCGGTCTGCAAGGACGCACCTTTGAGGGTAAGGAGCGGTTGCTGCAGGCTTTGGCAGCGCTCTGTAAGAATCTCGATCGCCAGCACGAAATATGCGACAGCATCATCGAAGCCGCAATGCGTGAGGCTCGCAAACAGGAGCCTGTCTATCGAACCATGGCATTGGGTGCCCTGGGTGACATCTTGGATCAACTAGAGGCTGATCGCTTCGAAGAGGTGTATAACATGATTTGGTATCTGCTAGGGAAAAAGGAACTACGCGCAGCCGACTCCGATGACGATGATGAGCCGAGTAGCAGCACCTCCAAGAAGGATTTAACTGCAGATGAACGAAATAAGCGTGCTCAAACGCTGAACAAACTAAAGGAGGTCGTTTGGGAGACGCTGGGCAAGTCATGGCCCAAGCACGCCATCGTTACCCAGCACCGTTATCAGCTCTTCTTTGCTGAGAACTGCACTAGCATTTTAAGTGAGAGCACGCGTCCTGTTCAAGTTAGTTTACTGGCGGCCTTGACCAAATACGTGGAGCGTTTGTATATCTTCGATGAGACGGCCAAGTTACCAGAATTACCACAGCCTGAGCGCAATAATCTGGAAAAGAAACCCAAGACAGAAACATTGCCAACATTGCAGACACGCGAGGCAATCGTTCATAAAATTTGCAGTGATGTTCTCGCAGCTGTTACCCTGGCAGCGGGTGTACCACACACTGGACTCAAAAAGGAGGCACTCAACATTGTCTTGATGCTAATCAAGCGGCTCAGCCCAAGACGAGATCAGGCGACACTTACGCTGCTCAGGCAAAACTTTGAAACGAATTTGGCCAAATTTCAACGAGACTCTGCACCAGAAGTGCGTTGTCGCATCAAGGACATTGAAGAGAAGCTAACCAAGCTGGAACATTAATCTTTATATAAGAAAAAAAAATTTCAAAAGCGATTTAATATGAACTTATACACATATAAAATTCAAAATTTGTAAAGAACGAGAGAACCAATTAATATAAACTATATGTATTTTACTCAATGATTTCGTAATATATAACTTCTGAACTTGACTTTGTTACATGTTGAACTCATTTAATTGCAAATTAATTATCATTTCACAGCTATTGTATATCGATTAATCCTACAGCCGAGAAATCCAACTATCACGTGCCATACTAAACAATCACAGCCAGGGCATAATTAACATCGGTATATATGTATATAACTATAATATTTATAAATAATATTATGCCCTTATATCTACAGAGCATCTGTACAGAATCGTAGATATATTTCATCCAATGATTCTAGCATAAATGACCGAGGATTGAAGCGAATCTGTGGCACTGTTTGCTCACAGGGTTCGACTCGATGCGTTTTGAGGATGTGGGCCACACCCAGTTTTAACTGGAGCAGTCCCAGACGACTGCCAATGCAGCCATGTGGTCCAGCTCCAAAGGGTATATATGTCATAGGAACTATGCGACCAATGCGCTTGGCTGCAAAGCGTTCAGGATCAAATTGTAGCGGTGATGGCCAATACTAAAAGAGCCCCAAAAGCTGCAGCTGATTTTAGGTTTACCTGGAATTGCAGTACTTACCTTCGCATCACGATGCAAGCCGAGTATAGATATATACGCTGGCATGCCGGCTGGTATCACGAAATCTACGAATGGCTGAAGGGAGTAGCCCCCAGTTGAGGCTGTTGTGCACTCTCGATTTATAAAGCCGGCGGCTGGATATAAGCGCAGCGCCTCCAGACACACCATCTTCAGATAGGGCAAAGCCAGCACGGCTTCATAGCTTAGTTTTCCTCCAGCAGCTGAGCGAAAGGCGCAACGTAGCTCCTGCCGCAGTCGCTGCTGCAACAATGGCTGCTTGGCCAGCTCATAGAGCGTGAATCCTAACAGAGCTGAGGATGTCTCAAATCCCGCTAATAATATGATGGCCGCCTGCGAGGCTATATAATCATGATTCTGCACATAATGTGTGCTTGGTAGATTCCGCTGCAACTGCTGCAATTGCTCTGTAAGTTTGCCCTGGTTCTTGACCACCACTTGCCGCATAAACATCGCATACCGCTTAGAGAAGACCTTGGCTCGTATCAGCCACGTCCACTGAGGCAGAAAGAAGATGCACATAAAGTGCAGCAACTTTTTCGGACTAGCTTTCAGCAGTTCCTTGGCTTCAGTACGCAGCACAGATGTGCCTCGACGTAGTCCTTCCACATTCCATTCGTAGAATAGCCTGCCCGTAACATCCGTCGTATACAGCTGACACATTTCACTTAGAGGCAGCACGCGTTGCGTATCTCCATGCATGTTACGCTCCAGATATTCCTCCAGCTCCAGCAGTACTTGCTGCAACCGCGGATACATATGCTGCTTCATTTGGCCACTGCTAAACAACTGCGACATGGACTGTCGACTGCGCCGCCACCGTTCATATTTGGCCAAGGGCAAAGTCAACGAGCCCATGATATCCTTGGTAGCATCAGCGGCTTCGTAACGATTCAAAAACTTATGGAAATCCTTGATTAGCACCTGACGTATCAACAGCGGATCACGCAACATAACTGCAGGCGTTTGAAAGACAAAGAAGCCCACTGCTTTGGCATCACTGCTCCGTCTATCCGAATAAATCTGCTGGAAGAGATCGCCAAATGAGATGCGTAACAAGAGCAACTGCTGCAGTTCACCGAAGGGATTCCACCAGCTTACAGGCAAATGCCTTAGATTGTGTCGCCTAAAGTAGCCGGAGTTCCACCTCAGCCGAATGTAACTCATAAAGAGTATGAGCATAAGTAAGAGGAGACAATAATAAAGCATATTAACTGGTAAAGAGAAAGAGGGAGAGAGAGAGAGCAAAGAGAAATAGGAAATAACGTTTATAAGAATAATAGTGTAAATCAGAAGAGATAATGAGGGTAAGAGAAAAGCAGAATGCTCACGTTGCGAAAAGAGCATGGAAGAATGGAAGAATGGAAGAATGGGAGAATGGAAGAATGGCAGAATGAAAGAATGGAAGAGACAAAGGAAAACGGTAAATATATAAATGTATGCTTATTGACTATAACAGATTTTTGTGGTGCATCATGTGTGAATTTGAAAATAGATGTCCAACAAAGAAAATTTTTAAATTTGTAAGTATAATCTTATGTAAATGTGTTCTACACATAACCCTAAATACAATTCATATTTAACCTCACTAAAACATGCAAATAAATTACAAAGTTAAAAAAATGCCTCAATCATTGAGGGAAAATGTGAACCTGATCTGTTTAAACGCACAGTTCATCCAGTTGAAGCATGACAGTCGTGGTGTGACATTGTAACCATAAAGATGTCGCTAGGATTGCTGCTTCTGACGGTGATCCTGATGCTGTTTGGCGCATATCTCCTACTGCGACGATACTACGACTATTGGCCACGTCATGGGGTGCCACAGCTGCAGCCCACACTGCTGTTGGGCAATTTATCAGGATTGCTGAGGTTGCGCAGCAGTCCAGCGGACTTCATAGGCGAATTGTATAATCATGCAGATGCTGTGGACAAGCCTTTTGTGGGTATTCATGTGTTCCATAAGCCAGCGTTGTTGCTGCGCGATCCGGTTCTGATTAAACGCATTTTGGTCAAGGATTTTCCGAAATTCTCAAATCGCTATTCCAATTCAGATTACAAAGGTGATCCACTCGGGTCACAGAATATATTCTTCCTTAAGAACCCTGCGTGGAAGGAGGTGCGTCTGAAACTATCGCCGTTCTTTACCAGCAACCGACTGAAGAACATGTTCCCGCTGATCGACGAAGTCGGCTGCAATTTAGATGCATACCTACGTCAGCAGCCCCTAGAGAATGAACGCCTCCGTTGTTTTGATCTAGAAGCCAAGGAGCTGTGTGCCCAGTTTACAACAGATGTAATCGCCACGGTGGCCTATGGTGTACAGGCGAACAGTTTCACCACACCCAACAGCGAATTTCGTCGACATGGCAGAGCTGTCTTCAGTTTTAGTTTGAAACGCGCAGCGGAGTTTACTTTGGTCTTTTTTCTACCACAGCTGGTGCCTTATCTAGGCTTTAAAGTGGTCCCTGCGGATGCAACTAAATTCCTTCGGAATACCATCAACTATGTTATGGCCGAACGCGAGCGATCCCAGCAACAACGCAATGATCTTATCGATCTGCTCATAGACTTTAGGCGCAGCACGCAGAAAGCCAAGGCAGAAGGCAACTCCGAGCAGTTTGTGTTCGAGGGTGACATATTAGTCGCACAAGCTGTGCTCTTTTTTACGGCTGGTTTTGAGTCCTCCTCATCCACGATGGCCTTTGCCATGTATGAATTAGCCAGAAATCCCGAGGTTCAGCAACGTCTACGGCAAGAGATTAAGGATGCACTGATTGCCAGTGGTGGCCTGATTACCCAACAGTTCATTGAGTCCTTGGAATATATGCAAATGATTCTGCAGGAGGTGCTGCGCTTGTATCCACCGCTGCCATTTCTGGATCGAGAATGCACCCAAGAGGATGGCTACTCCTTGACACCGTTTCACAAATTTCATGTACCCAAAGGCATGCCCATTTATATACCAGCCTATGCATTGCACATGGATCCACAAGTTAGATTCTCAAATTTCAACTAAGGGAAAAATATAACCTTTCTTTTCTTCACAGTATTATCCGCAGCCTCGTCAATTCCAGCCTGAGCGCTTCTCTCCAAGCAATCGCAAAATGCACACGCCTTACACCTACATGCCCTTCGGCTTGGGTCCACACGGCTGTATTGGAGAGCGCTATGGGTTTTTGCAGGCTAAAGTGGGTCTAGTCTATGTACTACGGAACCATCTGGTAACTACATCGGAGCGTACACAACGACGTATGAAATTTGATCCCAAGGCTATAATTCTACAAGCCAACGGAGGCATACATCTAAGGCTGGTTCGTGATCCGCTTGGTGTTTAAGCACTCACCTTAAAGATTAATAAAATTATAGAATATCGAAGTAATATAACTATCAACAGCTCAGTCGAAACTAACTCCATCTGTAGCGTGTACGGGCATTTTAAAGTGCAGTCATAAAGTAATTGACGTGACGTCTTCTGAAATTCATTTTGATTCACAGGTTGCGTGCCATTCGGAGAAGTCGAAGATATATGTAGTATATAAGAAATTCCCCTTTAAAAAGAATTATTAAAGTTGCTTCAATTTTAACGCATCTAATGATTACTACAAAGGCACCGGATCTTAGTCAAATAACATTTTTGTTAGCGTTACGGGAGATCGTATATATTATGTATGTATATCCAGTGGTGGCATTTGATATATGAGTATGTTTTCAGGGTTAAAATAAATGTATATATCGTAACGATTATTTTTTATTGCAAATTAAATATTTCAATAGATTCAGTTAATCTTTATAGAAACATAAATTGGTATTGATTTGTTTTTTTTTTTTTTTTTGACTATATTTTTAAAACCATATGTACTATATATTTCTTTATTTTAAACAATCGAATGAATAATATTGCTCGTACTATATATTCCTTTATTTTAAACAATCGAATGAATAATATTGCTCGCCTTAGGCGATTATATAAAAATATTTTAAGTACAAATTGCACACTACTTGATCAGAGATCGATATTATTGTAGAATAGTTTTTATTTTGAACAAGTTCCAGTAGCCGCTTATAATATTTAAATAGCTATTGCAATAACTATCAATAAAACACAGCTATTGACATCTAAGTACAGCACGCAATTCACCAAACTTTCGAGAGCAAATCTCTTCCCGCCCTTCGATAATGGATAATTTGATTATACAATAATCGCTTTATTCACGTCTATGCAAAATTAAATTTTATTAGATTTTTAATAATGATGCATTATAAGCTAATTATTTTTTTAAAAGGTTTTTTTTTTAGAATTCTTGTATTGCACAACATAAATTGTAAATATCGTTCTATAATGATTTGTAGCATTGGCTACTGAGACCAAGAGTAAGTATTTCACTGAAAATAAAGAAAATAAGTAAGACCGCCGCATCACTACACTTTTGCATGATTATCGTAGAGTTTATCCTTGACTAGCTCTAAGAACAAGTCTTCTTTCAGTTGTAAAATAAACATATTGGGATCAAACTCAACCTCCTTGATGGTGTCCGTACAACAGCGCACATAATGATTCTTCAAAATGGTTACCAAGCCCAATTTAGCCTGGAGCAGGCCAATTCGACTGCCAATGCAATTGCGAAGACCTAGACCAAAGGGTTGATAGGCTACACTTTCAGATTTCATTCGGTTTTGAGGAGAGAAACGCTCCGGATCGAAGTGATCCGGATTGACCCAGTACTGTAAAAAAGAAGCAAATATTATTCAGTATAAAAATCGTTATACTTTTAAATATATCATACAATTGTAGACATACTTTAGGATCACGTTGTAGTCCATACAGAGGTATAAAGACAGGAGTGTCATTTTCCAATTTGAAATCATAATACGGCTGTAACGACAGGTCCGACTGACCCTTCAAACTTTCGTATCTTCGGTCGAGATAAGGCAGTAGCGGATACATGCGCAATGTTTCGTCAAACACCATGGTAAGGTATTCCAGGGAATTTAACTTTTCGTAGCTTAATTTTCCTCCTTCATTTACCATAGCCTCATTGATTTCCTGACGTAACCGATCTTGCAAAGCTGGCTGTTTTGCTAGTTCCAGTAGACAAAAGGTCATAGACGAAGACGAGGTCTCAAAGCCAGCTGTAAAGAACACACCAGCTTGAGCTACAAGGAAATCTTTAGTGTTGGCCAGGTGCGGCTTGCTTGGGTCCAGCGCAGCTTCTTTCCGTAAGCTAACCAAAACGTCGACGAGATCATTGCGTATAATCTTTGTGCGCTCCCGTTCCGACATTACATAGTTAATAGTCCTTCGTATAAAGTTTGAATACTCTTCTGTAAAGAATTTCACTCGGAGGAATGATAAAAGTTTGGGGAAAAAGAACACACAAAAGAAGTCCTTGCTTCGCCAGAATGTGGGCTCCAGCACTTTCCGCCCTTGTACATGGAATTCCGCTTTAGGATTTTGTAAACTTTCTGCCCGCACTCCATAAGCAATTGTTGCTATCGTATCTGCTGTAAATCTGGAGCAGATGTTTTTAATCTCAACAACATATTTGACATTTTCTTCGGGAAAATGTCGCGCCAAATGTGCTTCTAGATCTCTCGATATCTGTGCGAAAGTGGCGCATATAAAAAGTTATGCATAATATAAGGTCTTATGAAAACTTACTTCCTGCATCAGTGGGTACATTTGTTTTAGTTTGCCACTGGTGAAAACTGGCGTTACCTTTGCTCTAATCTCCTTCCATTTGGGGTTGGATACAAAGAACAAATTATTGGCACCCAATGCATCGCCATGTATATCACATTTGGCATACCGGTTGGAGAAGCGATTAAAATCTTTGATTAGCACAGATTTAATCAGCTCTGGCTCGCGAATAACCAATGCTGGTTGATTTATTACATAAATTCCTACAACAGCTTCCTTCTGCATATCGGGATGATTATAAATATCCGAAACATGTAGACCAAAGTTGCGCGTCTGATTAAAAAATGTTTGGGTATTGCCCACTAGAGGATGGGGTTTCACGTATGGTATTCCCTTACGTTTCCAATAGCTGTGGCAATGCTGAAACCACAAGTAGACGGCACCCAATGCTCCCACAATGAGCAGAAGTGCCTCCGTTAAAGCCATTCTTATTGCTGTAAGAATATAACGGGGTAGTTAATTTATTATTCACTTTGCAATCGGCACTGAGTATTTAAAATGAATTAAATTGAGCTGCGATATTTTGAAGGACTAGACGATGGAATCAATTCATTTGATTTTTTGGTTATTATTGACCTTTCGGGAAGAAATTACTTTTTAATATTTATTCACTTGCACTCGAATGAATACTGAAATCAATTGAAATCGAGCCACCGCTTTTATAGGCCTATTCAGGCAATGTGAAAACAAGCTTATATACAAAGTAACCAGATTAAACAAGATATATAAGTTAATTAATTCCTAATACATCGATATATATAATATTTAGATCTTTTACGCAAATACAATAAAAATAATATATATATTACTTACAATTATATGTGATCATTAACTACGTATTCATGCAGCTAATAAGCGTAACGAATGGAACGGAAACAGGCCCAATAATATCTACATGACATTCTCAATATTCTCCCATAATACTCATTTGAAATGTTTGCTTTTAGTATGAACATTTAATTCAAAATTATTACAAATGAACAAAATATTTTGTAATTTACTTAATGATAGGATATCTTCAGAAAAGTTATCTATAAAACAAATTTGTTTGTCATTTGTTATTAAAAAGCGTACGTCAATACGATAAAATCAAATCAATGTAGCTCCAAGAATATTCTATTTTTTAAGAGCAACTATTGCAAAGTGACGAGGAGATATAACCGCATCAAACAGATCAATCAAATAGCTATGCTCATAGCCCAGCTCCTTGAGATAGAGCAGGCGATCCAATAGTATTACGCTCTCCAACAAGGGAGCAAATGACATACGCAGCAAATAGAAAAGAGACAGATAAGTTCGATCCAGATTATGCTCCAATAATAACGATTGCAATTCCTTTTCGCTGACAGCTGCTAACCAAGGGGCATTCAACTTGGCTGCACATTTTTGTACATATTCGTAAAAGTTTTCGAACTTACGAACTTTCCCAACTTGCAGCTCATTTTTCAAATGTGAGGCATGGCGTTGAACCAAAACTTCTAGAAGTGCACGATAATAGAGTGTGATATTGGGTAATTCCTTGGTTGCCAATGTCCGTTCCATGGACTGCGCAGCCAGCATGCGAGCGTTTCGACCTAAGCGCACATGACGTTGTTGTAAGTACTGACTTAGCGGAAAGCCGAAATCCGTTTGCTGTTCCATTAACGCTTTGTTTCCGAAAAACTCCTGGTGCGAAAAGCGTTCCCGTATCAGATGGTAGCAGCAACCGACGTTACACAGTAGGCGACATGCATCTTGCGCATGAAAGACCTGCAAGCAGGTACCCGCTAGATTGCCACACGTATGCAGGCCCGTTAGGCAGATTCTCGGTACAACTTTATTGGCTTCATCAAATTGTGTTGCCACTAGATCCATTAGATTCAATTCCGTGGAAATGAATTTCGCAGTAGTTTTATAATTATCCAAAGGAGGCGGATTTATGGTGACATCTCGGGGAGTTGTCTTTTTTCCTCGTCTTGCTGGTTTTATGCCCTGACTTTCAAGCTCTGCACGTTCAGTTAGACCATTCCAAGCTCGCTGTTTAAAAAACAGTGTTGTAAAACAATTAAAAATTATCAGTTATAAATTACGAAAACAGTTTACAACACTACCCAACCATGTTTAACAACCCTGCCGATGCAGCTGTCATTTTGCTTCTTCTTCACGCTGCTCACTGGACGCGAAAACGTTTTGTGCCGGCAATTTAACGCGAATATTTGATTTTCATTGCAAGAACTTGTTAAATATAAACAAAACACAATGTCAGCTGGTATGCCAATTAACCCCAAGCCATTCCTTAATGGTCTGACGGGAAAACCAGTGCTGGTGAAGCTAAAGTGGGGCCAAGAATACAAAGGCTTTCTGGTGTCGGTGGATGGGTACATGAACATGCAGCTGGCTAACACAGAAGAAGTCATTGAGGGCGCTGTTACAGGAAATCTGGGAGAAGTACTGATACGGTGCAACAACGTGCTCTACATAAAAGGCATGGAAGATGATGACGAAGAGGGGGAAATGCGAGACTAGCACTACATTATTTCTCGCACTAAGTACAAAACGAAAGAAATCTTAATATTAAGGGTCGAAATTATATTAAATAAATATGTACTTTAAAGTATAACTATGGTTTACCTGTAGTTTTCGATTACGTGATAAGGCATTTTCCGTATTCGAAGTATTAGCATCTATGCCAAGCACACGGTGTCCATACTCCAGAGCCAATCTCGATGATAGGTATCCCTTGCCATCGCCAGCATCAACAATGTAGTCCACACCGTTGTCTTCTCCAAGTACTTTGCTTTTCATAAGCTTGTCTACCAAAGCCGCCGTCAGTTCTACCTGTGATGAACAATATTAATACTTGTTCTTATATTAAAAATATTAATTTTACCTCGTGGCACTTTTTAGCGCTCATGAATTCCCTAATGTTCAACTGGTTGTGCGTTGCAGCCGTAAGTTGCTCCTCTAGCTGTTCCACTGTAGTTAATACGCCTCCAAAGCTATGGAGACGTTGGCGTTCCCCAGTAGCAAGAAATTCTTCAAGTGCAGGTAATAGCAGGGTGTCATCATAAGGACGCGAAAAGAACATTTCTATGGCATTGTTAACCTTATCAACAGTCCGCAACTCTTCTTGGAGACTTTCGGGTATGAATTGCATCCAGTGCTGGTCGGTTAGATAATTAACCATATGGCAATTGACGAATGCCCAGTGTGGATCGAGATATGCCAGCAACTCGTCCAAGGAACGCTGCAATTGTGCGACATTCGTCCCACTCATCCTTCTAGAAACTGTAATCCTTCCGCTCAGCTGTGGGGGATTGCAGCGAAGGAACTTTTTTGGTGCCCAACAACGCGGACAGACGACGATGCGTGGTCCGTATGTGCTCCACAGTGCCAATGATATCTGCCTCGGAATCGTTGTGGCGTGGAAACTCTTCGATTAGCGTGCGCAGTTGTTGAAGTGCACGACTCACTTTTTCCGTATGAGGAACCTGTTGCAGTGCCACTACTTGACCGTATATTGTACCCAGCTCCTCGCCCAGTTGCACGCCTTGAGCGTAACCGAGTTGATAACCTTCTTGATTACCCTGAGCTCGACCGTCCTTAATGCCCTCCTCGTAACCCACACGTGCGTGTTTCTCCTCAGTAAGCACAATCTCGTCGAACAGGTCGTTTATGTCCTGCGATGCCGAAAACATAGTTGGTAATGTGGCCACTGACCACCAATCGATAAAACGCAGTGGTAAACAAAGATTTCGATGAATATCATCGAAACAATTACTGCAACGTATCGAAAAAATACCAAGCAAGCACCCTTTTAATATTTTGCAACACTTGAAAATATATATAATTAGTAAATTTTAATGCTCGATCTTCCTAATAATTTTGTAATATACAATAATGCTTATAGCAAGGCACATTACAGGGATAATTTTTAAATTAAGCTGTAACTACTACTCCCAAGCTCCATCATCATCTGAATTGCTGTCATCACTAGATATTCGTTTAAGGGGCGCCTCAATCACCTTTGAGAGTTGGCGCATTAGAGGATTACCAGACTGATCCGCAGCATTTTGACTGCCGGAGATACCCTTTCGACGTAGCATAAGCTTGTTATGCAGATCAGCCATGAGATCTCCACCAGACGCGGGGCCTCCTGCCCTGGAACGTGTATTACTTGATTTTTGTGCGTCTACCGCATCCATTGTAACCGGCGCTGCAGCAGGCGATCGTAAGCGACCGCCGTGCGCTCCGCCTGCTTTGCGTATGGCAGCCATAAGCTCGGAACGGGGGTCGTGTGGAGGTGGAGCGCGAGAATTTGGTATGTTTAGTGGTGTTTCCAAAGACGGTGATATAGGTTTGATAACATTATCTGTGGGTAGATTCGATGTAATTTGCTGTGGAGGAGGTGGTGGTGGCGGTGGCGGTGGAGGCGGTGGTGGTGATTTTGTTACTGACGGCACTGAAGGCGGGGGCGGCTCCGGGGGCATGTTTCTGGGTACGTATGTCAGCGCAGTCATGGTTTGCACCGTTACATCCAAGTTCATATCTATCTCTGGTACTGGATCTTCCAAACCAGGTAAGTCGGGCAAATCCATAAACTGATGTGACGGCGCAATAGGAGTTTGGTCTTCTACTGGTTCATATTGCAGATCATTCGCTATTCCCGGAAGGTCAGGCAAATCCAAGGGTACATCAATGGCAGGCGCCGCCAGTGCTACAGGAGTGTAACGTAAATCTCCAGCAGGTGTTGTTAGTTTAATTGCACCATGAGCCAACGAGTGTGGCGCAGGCGCTAACAAATCCACTCCGTCCGGTTTTGGCTTATTACTATTTCGTGCTTTGTAGCTCTGTGGAGGCAACGCTCGCTTCCAAGCATTCAGATCCTTCGCTCCATTTTTCCCACCACTATATGCAAATTCATTCGTATTGAAGCGCATTAGGGCTGGCATTGACTTAACAGTAGGTAACTCTCCCAAGCCAGCTGTACTATTGGTAAGATGCCGCTCACTAACCAGCGGCGATTCTAGCTGGTCTTCTCCACGTACGTGAAAACTGACTGAGTTTAGATCCGCAGCTGAATCTTCTTCGCCGGCAAGAGCTTTTTCGCTGTTGTGGCTACGGCGGTGTTCTATTGATGTTGGAGCCATTTTAGCCGTGGGGTCGATTAATTGTTCAGCTACTTGAGGAAAAGTTGACGGTATGCTAGTCAGGATTGCGCTACTAGGAAAACGAGCCGGGGCAAAGATTTTGATTGATTTTTTCGATCCAACGAGGGCATCAATTTTTGCCTGCGCACGTACAACACGGTCATTTATCTGCTGAACCTTGGCACCATTTCTTTCTAATCGAGCATCGATGCGGCCAAAAATTGAGTTTATTGTTTTGTTTAGGATGTCGAGCGATTGGGCTGCTCTGATTATTGTTTCATCGTGATGTAGATCCGTTGGAATTATCGATACCTGGTAGGCACTATGCACATAGCTATCACTTTCATCCATTTCACCTAAGGTTTTAGAAGTTAGAAACACTTGAGGTTTACCTATTTATTCGATTGAGCTGATCTAATTCTTTCGCCTATATATTTCCTGCAATATTCAACAGCTGGTTGGTGGGCGCGGCGTTGCCAGCCGTGAGATGTTATTCGATATATCGTTTTCAACTATCGATAACTTGTTACCTTCCATCGCTAGAGCACTATCACGAACGAGTCGGTTCTTAAAAAAGTTCTGAAATGTTGAATTCCATTTGATTTCGTTAGAAAGCGTTCAATATATGTTTAATTTCACTGCGCTGGAGTATTGCAATAATTCTTCAAATGTATTAATGCAAAAAGGTATGTATATACAATAACATTTTCGATGCCTGCGAGATTTGATTGCATAGACTCCATGTATCTATTGTTTTATTTGAACATCAATAATGTTCTGCTCATACAAATTGACAAAATGTACATATTTATAATAATATATATAAATAAATATACATGAACTATGTTTAAATATTTATAAACATAAATGGAAATATAAACCTTTTAAAAACTATCAATATTCTACGATTTTTATCCGGACTCACTTACTTTTTTATAATTCCAGACATCGTGGTCGTGGTGGCCATCTGGCTGATATTGTTTTCCATTATTAACGGCGTGCCTCCCGACCACTTCCACTGGTGTT
>JBANCZ010001495.1:0-21273 GCA_037040025.1 Sphaerogastrella javana | reverse complement strand
CGTCTGGACGGTGACCACCGCTTGACTCGCACACTCGCTAAAACCATTGTATATGGGAGTGACAGTTATTAAATCCTGTCGCGAGGAAGTCCTGAAAATGGCCAAAATTTTTGTTATTTCATGATGAAATTTAATTTAAGGTTATATAGCCGGCAACCGGTTGCCGCCAAAGACGCACCATTTGTAGCAATTGGGATCCACCACTTCCAGCGTAAAGTTGATGGATTTGTCCTGGAATATGGGCAGCAGTACACGCGGGTGATTCAATTTGGCTGATTTAACGCCATTTTGACACACAAAAATGAGTAAAAACAAATAAATTACGGTTCGCATTTTGGCACATGTAAAAAAGCGTCTGTAGCACAGTGTGACCAAAGCGAGAATAGATATTTTGAACGAATTTTGGCGCATAGAGATGAGCAGTAGTTACTAGTTCCAAAAACAAACATTAGCTATATACAAATTAAAATTATTCCGACACAGAATCAGGTTTTATTATATACAATAAAAAGTAATTTCATTTTACAATTATAAATAATTATTTTTTTTTAACAAAGCACAAAATAATTGTCAATGCCGATTGATATTTTAATCTATTCGAAACAGCTGTTCAACTACATTCGATTGTCTCCTTCGATAAGTTTATCGGATATTAACTATCATCGGAATATTCAAATTTCCGCGGCTGCCAACAATTCAAAATGCAATAGGATTTTTAGAGTGCTCTCTTCGAATTGCACACGTTTATTTACAAACACTTTGGGTGAAATTGTAAAATATCGATTATAATTTTGCTAATGGCCCCTTATCATCCAAAAATATATCCAATTGCAAATTCAGCCCGCTTCCGGGATGGCATTCATATTGTTTCAAATCTTTAACGCCAGCACTCAACAGTACCTCATCATCCAAAATGAACTGCCCTGTATATGCCCTTGAATCCCGACAGAATATGGCATATGCTGCATCTGCCATAATCTCGGGTTTACGTGCAAATTGCGAGCCCTCCGGGCCATGTAACATATCCACCGCTGCTGTATGAATAATTGTCCTGGGCCACAGCGCATTCACAGCGACTCCTTGGTCCCGGAACTCCTCGGCCATGCCCAGCACACACATGGACATGCCATATTTAGCTATGGTATAAGCAGTATGATTGCTAAACCAATGGGGTTTCATATTCAGTGGAGGCGATAAATTCAATATGTGTGGATTATCGCTCTTCAGCAGATAAGGCAAACAGACTTTAGACCTAAACAATAATAATAAAGTCAAGATATAGATGAATTAGATCAAATCATTCAGGATGACTTACACCAAAAATGTACCCCTTGTGTTTATATTCTGCATCAGATCATAACGTTTCATGTCCGTCGATAACGTTGAACTCAAGGCTATCGCACTTGCATTATTAACCAATATATCGATCCCTCCAAACTTCGCCACAGCAGCCTCCACCGCTTGTTGCACCTGACGCTCATCTCTAACATCCACAATGCAGGGCAAAGCCTTACCCCCTGCCTCCTCAACTAAGAGTACGCAACGAGATATGAATTTCGGCCATATACAATGTGCAAGTTCCATTTAACTGGGATACAAAGTACAACTTACTCTCTTTTGCCGCCGTATAGATAGTGCCGGGTAGTTTTGGATGGGGCTCAGCTGTTTTTGCAGCTATTACAATGTTTGCTCCATCGCGCGCCGCTTTCAAAGCAATCGCCTTGCCAATGCCTCGAGATGCACCGGTTATAAATAAGGTTTTGCCACGCAATTTGCTAAAATTAACACAATCGAATTATTCATTGTAAGTTCCGGTCCAGCAAGAGACGTTTTACCCAGTGTTCTGCATGTTCGTTAGTGATATTCATTATCAACCAACCTACACCTATATAAAGGTGAGCTAGAGATGGGAGTGAGGTAACAATGTACTGTATACGCGTGACTCAGTCACGCTCAATGTTTATGTACGTAGAACTCTTAGGCGCATTTTGAATGTCCGTTATTTTTAAATTTCAAATAATGTGTTTGCTGAACCTGTAAAATAAATGTAAAAACTGTCACTTCGGTAAAACATAAACGTTCTTTTTATTTATTTTTTAATTTTTAATATATTACATTATTCAAAGCAATTATTAATGCCGTTGTTTATCATAATACCATCATTAACAAAGAAATCGTTAGAAAACCATTTATCTAAAGAACTAGAATAGGAAATACAACTTATTTTTTTCTGCTGCCGCGTAAAAAGTTTCCTTTTTACATTTGTTTTAAATTTTATAGACCGCTACCAGACAGAGATAGAACTGCGATGCTTCCAATTGACGCGAAAGCGTGACTGGCGATGGGAAATAACAGTTACAGCTGGAACAGTCGCAGTCACAGTCACAAGCAGTTGACTGGAGCGTATCAAAAAATGACAAATTGTTAGTAAAATATGTAAATATTATATTTAATAGAAATATCCAATTGCAATTACTGGCTTTAAAGTATCCTAATTTATTTTATATTGACAACTTTGTGTTTATTTTGACTGCAACATTTTTGATTGGCGTTGCCACTCTTTAATTTGAAACGCTGTTAGATTTTATACTTTTTATGTTGTTACATTCAAAACGCAGAGTTGTTCGTAGGTTAACAATAGTATTGGTTTATAATAATATGTTTTTTTGGTATTTATGTAATATTACATAATTTTTAATTGAAATCAAACAATTGAAATTTAATTGGAATTTCAATAAAAATCATTTTTATTTTATTTTATCAATGTAATAACAGTTTTATGTAATGTAAACATAACATTGTTTGTAAGAGTAATCGATAGTTGCTGTGCAGAGTGTATCGATAGGCGCAGCATACCGACGCTTGCACATTTAAAATTTCAACGTCGCGAACGAGCGAAAAAGAAGCGACGCGCACAATTTCGAATGACAAACTATAGATGAAAAGTGCTAAAAGAACCTTTAAAAAGTGCATTCAACTAACCAGCAAGCATTAGTCCGAATTAGTAAACGCAAGTGCAAGTGGAATTATATAAAGTAAATTATAAGTGAGCGCGAAAAATAGCCAGACAAATAACAACAACAACAACAGCAGCAGCAACAGCAATGGACCCCTTTACTCAGGTACAACAAAACAATGCATTTCCATTGTCTAACTGCATTTGCAATGCAAATCTATAATCTCATGCAATTTTTCGCAGCGCATGCTAGAAAAGGCCGAACAGCGCAGTCGCGCCCTGGGCATCACCAATGCCAGCAAATTGCCATTATCCGAATGCAGTTTAACAACGCCAGCTGTGGCGCCAGCGTCGGCGACGTCCGGCAAAATGACGGCAGCGTCGACTGCAGCGGCAGCACCGACATCAACACCGACAGCGACAGCAACAGCAACAGTGACGTCTGTGGGCAGCAATAGCAGCGCCAGCAGCAACAATGTGGTTATCCTGGATAAGGCAACGCTCTCGGCGTCACCCACAAAACCGCTGCGTCACTTTGCCTCAGTGAACAAGGAGAACATGGAAATGGGAATTGAGATAAACATAACCACCGCACAGCCAATTGGGGTAAGTCAGTTTTTCATTGTCTTTTGCTTGTGTTTTCGGTGGTGTGTTTTGGTGCGCTTGTTTTGTCTGTGCCTTTGTACTTATCTGTGTCTCCGCTTTGTTTGCTTGTTTGCTCTTATAACACGCTGCTGCCTTTAGGTGCAAGTCGAAATCCAAGAGCAGGACATGACTGATGAGGATGAGGAGGATGCAGCGCTGGTAAAAACTACTGCTGCAACAGTTTCAACGGCGCCAGTTAATCAGCCGCTGGCTAGACTGCGAGATACCTCGCGTAATCGCTTGCAGCGCATGGGCGCACTGTACTCCAATACGGATGATCTGAGCTCGCCCATTCATCGGACTGAGGCTCAGTTCCATGCGGGCGACGACGATAACGAGGGCGTGCGGCGCAGTCCGCTGAAGGGCAAGCAACGTTTTGGCAAGCTTGCAGCGTTGGCAGATACAATTAATCAATGGGAGGATGATACGGCACACCATGACGTGCAGCGACCGCTGTTAGATGCAGTGCCGCCCCCCAAACCAGATCTGCCTAGTCGGAAAGTAACGAAAACAGATGAGGTAGACGCCAATAAAACTAAACAGCTCAAATGGGATCCCAAGGTGTTGAGCTCTCTCGAGGCACAAGGATTTCAGCGACGCGAATCGTCCACGGTGAAACATACCTATGACTACGCCAAGCAAGAAGATGTTATGCCTACAACTACGGCACCAGCGGCAATACCAATGCCTGCCAAGCCACCAGTGGCGGAAAAGTCGACGGCTGTTAGCAAAGTAGCCCGAACGTTCAGCAATGCCGCAGCTACAGCAGCACCCACAGCTAAGCCAGCGACGCCAGTTAAACCCGGTCTGGTATCGGGCCGAGCAGCTATATTTGAGAGCAAGGCCGGTTCTGGCAATGCTAGCAGCAGCAGCGGCCAATCGTTGCGCAATCAAAAGGATCCATGTGAGCTGTCGCTGAAGGAACGCATGAAACTCTTTGAAACGAGCAATGCTAAAGCTATGCTGCCCAAGGCCCCTATTGGCACAGCACCCAGCATCAGCCAGATCCGAGCTGATGATCCAAAGCGTAAGACATATTTCCATCTACAGCTAGAGCATTACTAATAATATTTTACCCATCTCTCCTTAAAAGCACATGCAGCACCGGTTCATCCAGTTACAGCGGCAGCACAGGTCATCGTCAAGCCACAGTCAAAGCCGGAGAGCTCGTTGCGTGACAAGGTTGCTGCCTTGGTGGCATCGGCTCAGTCTAGCGCTGAGAATCGAATCAGAGACATAGATCGCCAGCGTCAGGAGGATATGCAGATCATAGCGAACCGTTTTAATAAACAAAAAGAGCTTCTCGTCGCAGAAACGGTAGCTGCCGCTGTGAAACCGATTGCACCAATAGCGCCACCGCTGCCCGGAAAGTTGGTGCGCCCCATGCCGCCGCCACCGCCGCCGCCCATGATGAACCCAAGCAGCAAGCGCCGTTCACGTAAGTAAACTAAACTAAGTCAAATTGAACGCAGCTGTATTAAACTTAAAATCAATTGCAGCTGGCGATGTCATCAGCGACGAGGAGTCGAAGCGTGCCCGCAAATCGAATCCCGATCGTTTGTATCCCGCGCTGTCTGACTTAGAATCTGACGGTGACAATTGTGGTGCAACGACAGCCACAGCCTCGGTGAACGATGGCACCGAACAGGACGAGCCGGAAGATGAGGAGCTTGAAAGGTGCGCTGACAAATTCTACTCTTGCCTGCTATTTCTGCTCTGCATTGAGTAGTAGTAGCTCTAGCATACAATTCCGCCGTATTGAGACTGAACCTAGATTTAATAGCTTTACTAGAAACTAACACGAAAGACGAAAGGCCAAAATAAATATAATAATATTGCTAATCTCTGTGCGCATTTAATTTTTGTAGTTGCATGGATGAGTCCGTAGAGGAGGATGAGGATCAGTCACAGACTGAGGACAGCAGCTCGGGCATGTGCAACGGCAGCTTGGGTCGTGAAATACTGCACACCGTGCAACGCAACGAGATCCAACAGCAGCAACAACATGGCAAAAAGGTAAGTCACGCCTAGCTCAAAGGAAGCAGAGCGGACGGATTTGAATAGATGCATTTCTTACAGGTACACTACGCTGATCAGGATCATTACTTCAGTCAGGATAGCTCAATGAATTCATCACAGGTCTCTGGGGGCATTGATGATTATCTGGACGAGGCACTCGTGGGTGAAGATGAAAGCGATGAGGATGACCAAGACGCCAGTCATTTGTCGCTTGGCGTGAGTATGACCGATTTACTTGGTATCATTAAATTTTAACATTGATTTTGTATACAGAGCAAGGGTACCACTGCCTCGAATAGTTTCTCATACAGAAAGGCCGTTGCACCCATTGTCAGCGCAGCTGCTTCTCAGAATGTTGACGAGCAGCAGGAGGCCATGGATGTGCAGACGCCGCTGCCGCATGGCGCACAGCCAGTGAAATCAGAGCTGAGCGTTAACCAAGACAACGATAACTTGGTCACGCTGGTGCACACCGTTAGCTTCTATCGGCGCCAGCAGAGCGCTACTGTAAGTTCCCAAATAGGATTATGACGCACTGCGATCTATCAACTAGTTCTACTTCTTTTACAGAGCACCAACTCGACGCCAGTACGCAAGATTTGCCGTGAGCAACAGGTCATGCGCTCTGCTTTGACTGGCGATTGCCATGCCAAGCACAAGTTGGAGTACGATTCACCACAGCATAATGCGGATGCTGTTGCAGCACTTAGCAGCGAGGAGGATGAGGAAGTGCAGCAGGCACGCGAAACAAATGAAGCCGCACTGGCGCAGGACAAGATTAAGAAGCTGCTGAGCGAGGTGTGCAAACAGCAGCAGGTCATTGGCCAGGCCAGTCAGGCGTTGAATCTGTGCGCAGCAACTGTAGAGTTCTCTGGCTCCACAGAATCCGTTGAAGGCGAACGTTATTTACTGTTAGCAAGTAGGTTGTTTAGATAGTTTTATTTGGGCTTCCTGTTAATCCAAATGTATCGTACAGCTCATCGACGTCAGGCCTGTTTGGATGAAGTGCAGCGTTTGCGCGTGGAGGGAAGCATTCGTCCCGTTGGCTCGCCCAAGGAGAAGGGCTTGCTGACCGTTAAGGATATTACCATACCGCTGCGACAGGAGTACGTGCGTAAAATGGCCACGGGCAATAACAATGGGCATCATTTGGTGTGTCTCCTCAAGTACAATGAGCACGTGCTGGCTACGAAGACAGTGCCCACCATGCCAGGACTTCTGTCGGTTAAATTTCCAGATGTGCTGCAGCTGAACAATGTTTACGCTGATTTCCGAGTAAGTTATTCAGTGTAAACTTTCTGTATGTGTTCACTATAGTGTCGATTTATACGCAGATCACTCTCGAGATATATGGTATGGTGGCGCAGCGAGATCAGCTACCGCACGAACTTAAATACCACATCAACGTCAACAAAAAGGGCGGCGTGAAGACGCCCAAGAAGAAGGGAGGCGAGAATCGTCTGGTCATGCCACCAGTGCAGAGTCCAGCGGGTCCGCATGTGGTGCGTACACCACAGTTGGTGCAATACGGCTTTGCCATCTTCTCGCTGCGTGAAATACAGCGCACCAGCTGGACACTGACCCAGGTGCTGGGCGTCAGTCCGCTGGATGGCAATGTGCACATGAAGGTCAACTGTGAGCTGTCGGTCAGTGTGGAATACAAAGGGTTTCTCACCATGTTCGAGGATATATCTGGCTTTGGTGCCTGGCATCGGCGCTGGTGCTACCTCAACGGTTCATCGGTCAGCTACTGGAAGTATCCGGATGATGAGAAAAAGAAGACTCCCATGGGCAGCATCGATTTAAACGCATGCACCTCACAAAAAATTTGCACCGCTCCGCGGGATATATGCGCACGTCTGAATACCATGCTGTTGGAATGCGAACGTCCGGCATTGGATACAGATCAGGAATCACTGATAATAGTGCCCAATGGACGCACAACCACGGTACGACATCTGCTCTCCGCCGACACCAAGGAGGAGCGTGAGGAGTGGTGCGCCCATCTCAACAAGGCGCTGACACTGCTGCGCGCCTGGGGGCAACATTAGGCCATAGATTCAAGCAACAGCAATGGGTTACCAATTTCTGGGGCGGGCTTGTATGTTTTTATGTTTATAAAGTATATTTTTTAATTTTTTAACTATTTACCAATTTGTGTTGCTATTGGCCAAGTGAAAATAAAACTGTATTAACTTAACTCACAATTTCAAAACTGTCGGCAATCAAAGCAAATAGTTTTGTTGTAATCCACGTTTTTAAATAGCCATGTCTACGTATTAGATTAAGCAACTGTCACTAAAATTATGTGTAAGAAAAACCCAGTAAATCTTCTGCATTTTTAACACTTTTATAAAAAAATATTTCAAATTGTTTTGTTATTTTTTGTTGTCTCTATACACGGATTAAGTTTTATTTCGAATACTTTTCACTATACACATACATACATATATATATATATATATATAATAACTGTTGGATATGAGAAGCGTACGTCTATATGATATATATTCGTTTCTTATATACTTCTGTTCAACATCAAAATCATCTCTCTCTGTTGTTTCTGCAACTTTGTTCATCATGTTCGATTCTTTAAGGTGGTTGTTGTTGTAGGTTCGGTTGTACGAGCACTTGTGGCTCAGCTCAGGTAGTCTCTGGTGTGTGTGTTTGTGTGTGTGTGTGTGTGTGTGAGTGTGTGTGTGTACTTGTCTTTTACAATTGACACTAGTTTAGGGCGTACAGTGAGCACTGCTTAAGCTGAACTGCGGATCAGTTAGATCTGAGCGCAAAAGATATATCCTGGTGTATTTCGATTCCACACGTGTGTATGCTCACTGTACGCACATATGTATATATATATATATTATTTATAATAGTAGCAGGTATATATGTATATATATATAGTAATGGAAATTGGCCTAAAGGCTATCTACAAAATGGAATATAGTTTATAGTTATAGTTTCGGTTTATCATTGATTTGCATTTAAAAGTGTGCAATGTTTTATTAATTGCTTGCAATTGAAATAATTCGATTTCTACTAATTCACAACAATTATGCGTATTATAGACGCACATATACATATACATATATATACTAAATATTCCCTATACTTGCTTTCTTTTTAGAGTTTATTTGTAAATACCTCAAAATAACGACAACTTGCCTCAGATATGATTGCAGTTTAATATATTGTATATATGTATATATATAATTGATTTATTTGTCCTGTGTATGATTGTTTATGTGTCTGTTTGTGTGTGTGTTTATTTTATATTTATTTGTTTGTGTATATACAGCATGAAACAGATGCACAATTTTACGGTATTATTGTTAATATATATACAAATAACTGAAGAGTTGAGCTCTATTTTGTCATTGGAAGAAATCGGTATAACAAACATTATACCGATTAGTCGAAATTAATGTGATAGAGAGACTTTTGTGACATACATGAATATATGCTATATAGTATATCATTTTCGAACCGATATTGTATTTGTTTGCTGCTCTATAATGTTAAACTCATACGTAAAGCGTCCAACTGTTTCCCCGTAGAATGTTAGTAACTGTTTGTTGAAATTACATATATATGTTTCTTAATAACTGTTTGGCAGAGTGTTGTGGACTGAGAACTCACATTAAGAACTATAGATATAGATATAGATATAGATATATTGAAATGATACGCTGTAGATATGTTCATAATGCATTCATTGTGCTTTATAACATTTTGCTAGAATAAACATATGATCATACTTGTTATATTGTTTTTCTCTTTCTTGGCTATAATACTGTAGGATTATATATATATATATGTATATAGTAGCACTAATAGGTAGTATGTATGCCCCATGTGAGGGACTTAAACAAGTTTCAACTACGTTGCATTTAACAAGTAAATAACATTTTTCTTTTCTTTTTCTTTGGAAATGTGTGAGTGTGTGTGTGTGTGTGCACAGTGGTTGCAGTTATTCAAATAAATCACAAAATTTCATCATTTCTCTTTAAATATACTCCATATAATCTTTCGATCTTGTTGTTTATTTCAATGCATTGAAACTGCAACCACTGTTAAATTGTTCTTTCTGTTGATTCTTGCTTTTGTTTAGTCGCAAAAGAATAGAGATAAAGCTAATTTTTTGATACAAGTCTTTTTGTTCAAATTTGTTGTTGATTCTTTTGTTTTGTTTTCATTTCACTTACGTATCTAAATCTAGAAATTTTGATCGGGCCAATGTATAAAATTGAAAAAATAATCGCCTAAGCTAAGTATTGTATTATGTGTAACTGTATATATATAGTATGTATATATATATATACCTGTGAATGTATTCGGGTATGTATTTAAAATTTTAAAACTCAACACAGTTGGCTTAAAGCTACAACAATTAAACAAATATATTTAAAAATAATTATAATAATAATAATTGTAACATTAATATTAATATTCATATTAATAGCAATAACAAACGATGCAATAAATTAAAAAACATTTTGCTTCACAAATGATATGCATTAAACAAACAAAGGGCGACCAAGCGACAGTTATAACTTTAGTGTGGTGTGTGTTCTGGATGCCTACGGATAGGAACAGGTGTATGTGTGTGTGTTTGGGAGTGTGAATATGTGTGTGTGTGTGTGTGTGAGTATGGATTGTTTAATTTACGGATTGACAGCCACATTGTCCCTGCCACTGGCACTGGTCACTGCCACTGCTTGGGCATTCTGTCGCCGCAAATCGGAACGTGTGGCCGCCGTGATGAGCGTGCCGACAATCAACATCACACACATGACCACATTGGCCGGAATATCGCCGTAGGATGAGAACAGCTCCGAATAAAAGAGAGTAAAACAAATGCCAAAGGTTTGCGCCGATGCATTCAATAGACCAGACGAAGTGCCCTCCGGCTCCGGGAATGTCAGCTCAGCACCAAACTCAAAGCCCACCGGCAAATAGCCCGTCATGAAGAAGCTAACACGAAGATAAAACATTGTTTAAATAGACGTTTTAATTGGGTTAAGTCTACCCAAAATATATGTGCACTATATATACGGTAAAACTGCACTTACCCTAAAAGCGATGCGGTCAAATAGACTACTGCAATGTGACCCGTGTCCAGCGTGAAGGTGAACACCCACATGCCCACCATGGAGAGCGCATAAACAGCCAACGTTGTCTCTCTGTGAGTAAATTGAGTAAAATAATTAGATATGGTTAGGTAAAAGGTGAAAACTGGATATTCCCAATATCACGCATTTTCGCACTGCAAATGGAAACGGTTTTCCTGCAGTTTGTTTTTTGAATTCGAATATGATACCATTAAGGCCAAAATTTTAAAAATTAATTGGTATAACAAAATAAAAGAATTGCATATTGGTAATGAGTATGTGTTTAGTTAGAAAGGGTTGCATTCAATTGATTTCGAGCTATCATAAAATATACTATAAAGGGTGTCCCAAAATCTAATGCAGAATTTGAATTTTCCGCGATTCATGCAGTAAATAGTTGGCTACCGATTTAAAAAGTAAATTGATAGCTGACAGTCTAGGATTAGAAAATATTTCGACATATACGAAATATGTATTGAAAGCCGTGAAGGACACTTTTCCTATGTGTTTTTTCATAAATAGCCATATCTCATGTACTTTATGATTCAATAAAAAACTTACAATCAAAAGACTGAAAACTGTGGTTTCTGTTTAATTCAAATCTTTCCTTAATTTTGGGACAATCACTTTGAATACATTTTAATCATACTAATTATATAGATCTAATGAAATGTTCTTGTTTGCTACACTCACTTGAATTTGTGCGTCTTATCCAGAACGATGCCAGACACAACAGAGCCCAACATGCCAGCGAGCACAATGCTCAAACCAATGCGACCGGCGTCTATCTCATGGCCTGGGTAATACTTGAGCACCACCTGGAAACCGGCCAAAAATTAGTTAATTGATTGCACTCAAGTAAAGTAGTCTGTACCGGATTGAGGAGTGTGGAAATGGCGTAGAAGACGCCCACATTGATGCCGTAGGAGAGCAGTAGAAATATGAAATTGCGATTTGTCAACAGATTCTTGAGGGATTGCAAGAAACTAACTTGCTCCTCGCCCTGGCCCTCCAAACGCTGTGCTGCCTCCTGGGCTGCTGAAGGCGGTGTGGGCGGCTTATCCTGAAAGACTGCAAATCAAAATGAAGGGATTTACCACTACATAATATTTAACTGAATTTCTAGTAGTTTCCACTTACATAGCACCATGAGAATGAGCAATATGCTGGTGAGTCCAGCCACCATATAGAACATCATTTGCAGATCATTGCCCACTGTCTCTAGGCTTTCCGAATTCGGTACCAGCATCGGTGGCAGTACAAATCCAACGGCAACGCCAAGCTGACAAATATATATATAAAGAATAAAAAACATTAATTTTACCGAAAAAAGTAAAATAAAAAAGATTTTCTGCTTGAAAGTTGAGGCTGTTTTCGGTTGTATGAAGAGCATCCGTTTCCGTTGCACTTTCCGCTCTATGAACATTTTTTTTTTTTGGTTTATTCATGCTGGTTGCATGGTTCTAGGTTCTATAAAATTTGATTTATTTTGTTGTTCTGTGTATGCTACGGCCCACTGTTGACACTACCACACTCCACACGATGCCATGTGGCAGTTGTTGTAGTTTTATATTTTTTTTGGTTTTTTGTTGTTCCATCAAAGTTTGCGCACCATTTCAGTGCAAATAACAATGCAGAGCATCAAAAAACAAACAGAGGCAAATAAAAAATGTGCCTTCCCAACTGTTATTGTGGCGCAAACTTTGAGTCAGGCATTTTCTGCCAGTTTTTATTTTGTTTTCCATGCCCTCCACTCATAAAGTAGGGTTAGCCCTTCCATTAGAATGGAGGGCGGAGAGTTCTCCCTTCAATACTGTGCGTTTATATAAACGCCTTGGGTAAACGGGTCTGTCCGAGAGTTTTAAAGATTGGGAAAAGGTTTTATTTTATAGAACACACATTTCCTACTGTTAAACTACTTTTGGGAAAGAAAAACTAATAATCAATTAATTTAATTTAAATTTTTTAATTTATATGCAGCTCTTGTTTTTAAATTTGTGTACAACAAACCAAAAAATGGAATTACTGTCCTAATTTGTATTTCATTTGCGCTTGAATTGATAATAAAATTCGATCGTGAAACAGCCTAAATATCGATCAAAAGTATCGATCCAGTAATCGATGTTTGACTTCAATTGCAGTAGCTGATAAATACTGATACGTATTAAATAATACCAACTCTATAACAAAAGTAGACTTTTTTGAAACTGCTCATAACAAAGGGTATATTACTAGTCGCTCACGCTAAATAACATCAGTCGGTACGTTTTTTTTTCCAATTTTTACCATTTTATTTTGTTTATGAAGCCTTATTGTTTGGCCTATAAATCGGATTTAGTGAAACGCATAAAAATAACTCTTGACAGGGAATTGTGAAATGCATTAAATATGAGTGCAACACAAATTGAATTTATTAATATGAGTTATTGCAATGAATATGCAATTTTGTAGGTATTTATTATGAAATCAATTCGTAGTTGCCATTTATCAAATATCTCAAACATAGTGCAATTAAATTGATTTCAGAGGTTTCCGCCTTTTACTTTATATGAGTATACCATAGATATAGCAACATCAACTACAAATTCTAGTTGAGCCGATGGTTGGTATTTTAAGCCTGAATCTTTTGAAAGACAGATGGAAGTTTTCATATTCAAATATGCAACAAATTTGAGCTTACATCATAAGCTTCACATTGCACTTCGAACAAGACCCTGATTTAGCATATTTCTAACAGAAATCGAGATGAAATTTCTTTGACGTTGCCGCTCGGGTCCAGTCGATGTGCCTGGTTCTAACTTGAGTTCATTCAAGAGATTGTAATAGATTTACTAAGTGGCATCTAATTCAATGTAGAACAAGCTAAAACAGAGTCAAATCTGCTATGATATTTGCCAATTTAGAGCAATGCCAATGCAAATGTAGTCTATTCCAAGGAATTGTCAATGCAACAATTTGCATAAATTAAATTTCAAAACATCGTAGCAACAATATAGTCAACTTGAGACCTCAACATTGCCATGCCATTGTGACTGCCACCGTGACTGTGACTGTGACTGTGACTGCTACTGTGACTGCCACTATGACTGCCACTGTGACTGCTACTGTGACTGTGGGAGGAACATCAAAAATACATATTTGAGCTCAATCTTGAGCTTGACAATGCCAGCAAATTGAAAGTATAGTAGCGAAGGCGGCGCGAGAAAGGAGAACCTTAAGAGATATGTAATGCCCACTAGAGAAATTTAACGGCTATGGCAGCGCAATAAAAGACAAACATGGAATGTTTCCAACAACCAGGAAGCAGCTTCCAGGGGAAGCAGAAGCAGCTGCCAAGCGCCTGTTTCCCGGCGTGTTTACATATGCGTATGAGCCGCTGTTACAATAATACACACATACGCGGAAAAAATGGGATCTGCAAAAAGATAGAAAAATAGTCAAGCGAAAAAAAAAACGCCAATGTTTGTTCAGCACTTTAGCAACAACGACACAAGGCAGAACCCAAAGCCAAAGCCAAAGCCAACGCCAAAGCTAAAGCTAATGCAAAAGCCAAAGCTAAAACCCGAAAACCGAAAACCCGTGCTCATGGCCTGTTTCTCTAGAAAATCCTCATGTTGTGTTACCACCGGCAAGTGGCAAAGAGGAAAGTGGAAAGTAGAAAGCAGAAAAGTGGCAAGTGGCTGCTGCGTTCCGCCTGTGGCGTCGTCCTTGCCAGATAAAGCATCCCTGCCCAGCGCAATGTGACTAGCGCAGCAGCCCACAGCCAACAGTCCGCAATCCACAGTCCACAGTCCACAGTGGCGGTTCAATGCCAAGCCATGGCGGCACAGTGGTCTCCGGGTGGTTGCAAAATTCTACAAAAAGTATACTATATTTCACAAAGGTTTTTTGGATGACTTTAAGCTAAAAATAGGATTTTTGGGTGAGTTTAAACTAAGAAAAAGCCAAGTGAATTTGTCGAAAAAATATGAAGAACGGTCAGGGCAAATACTAATAAAATAAATAAATAATAAATAATAATAATAAAGTACAATTTTTTACGAATTATGTTAGTACATAAATTTATGAATTTAAAACAAATTATATCATTTTCATTTCCTAAGCTAATCGCTTAGATAATAATCCAAGTAAATCAATCTACTTGGATTGGAATGTATTAAAAATTTCGAAGAAGACTCCTTAAGATCACTTAACGCTTCTAAAGATCTAATATACCCTGCATACCTTCCTGTAGAAGCAGCTAAAAATGCATGTATTCAAAAAAACCTTCGAAAAGTGTGAATACACCCATGAACCCAATGAACACTGTGCTTAACGGCAGCTGCGTTTCTTGTCGTTTTTATGCGTGTTGCAAGTCAGCGCCTTTTGGGGCAAGTTCGAGTTGACTTTTGGTGGCAATGGTGGCAAACTCTTTAAGCGAGCATTTGCATATTTCGTTTTCGTTTTTTTCTACGCTTTCTTCATTGAGCAGCAGCAGCAGCAGACACTTGACCTCTCTTCTCTCTGTACTGCACTATGGCAGGTTGTATGTTGACTAGTCGACGGCACTGTACACCCCACAGACACCCAAAGACACACTTTCACACACACACACACACACACACGCACACTGACACACGTAGAGGGAGAATGAGAGACATGTATAGGTACAATGACAGCGAGGATACGGATGACTGGGGGCATGCCTCATATTGTGACATGCACATCCCATTGAGACTTCCTGCCGGGTCGAGCCTGGCGTACAACAAGCGGAAATTATAAGCCTTTTCAGCGGCACTCGAGCGTATGGTAAATATGACAGCACACTCACACACACACACACACACACCTAACTAACATATACACCATCAGGCACACACACACACACAGTACACATTACACAGACTTATAGAGAGAGTGCATGTCAGTGGATTGTGTCTATTTCCATGTTTGTGCTGCCTATTTGCTCGCTCATTCGTCCAGGTGCAGCAAGACTTTGCCACACGTTGCACGCTGCACGTTGCACGTTGCACGTTGTGCGTGTTTGTGTTTGTTTTTGTGTTGCAGTGCATTATGCGCTCATAAATCAGCATTAGGCATCTCCATTACAATCCCTTTATCTACAGTCCTCGCCCGATCGGCCCCCTTCAGAACATCGCTGGTTTATCAGCTCTAATGGCAAAGCAAGCTAAACTAATTGCTTTGCTTTGTTCGACATCCATAAACTGACTGCAAATTGTTAATTATCAAATGTGTAATGTCATAGTTCAAATGTCAGTATAGGGTATATATGAAAATACTATTCACACGACCCACTAACTTGGCCAAACAATGTGTGCAAAGACCAAAACTAAGTTGCCAACTTACTGCTGAGGCACACCATTCACAACTTTCAACATTGACGGAAAATCAATTAAATGAGTTTTCTCATTGCACCAGGAAAAACCGTTGTTATTGTTGGGCTGAGTTTAGCAGAACTCGTGAGTTTTATGAGAAATTCAAGTGACCGAATTAAAACTTGAATAGGTAGTGAAAGAGCTTAAGGATCGACGTATTTGTTGGCAAGAGAAGGCATTCATTTAAGCAAATCTGCTATTGAATTTAAGCAAAATGCAATTGAAATTATTTAAAAATTAATACATTTTCCAATTTAATTTTTAATGGAGTATTCAAATGCGCGCCAAATAGACATGATATACATAACAAAAATGTGTTACGCCAAAACATCGATCAAAAGTATCGATAAGCGCAATCCAGCAGCGATCAGTATTTAACCAGAGTTGCAGCCGTTGAAAAATACCGATTCATATTGAATAATACTAACACTTTTAAATTAGTTCAACAATTTGGTACCAACAGATTAAATGAATATAAAATAGAAATTTATCATTGCTTCAAAAATATTCTTCGGCTTCAGTCAATTAGTGTGACATGGAAAAGCAATAAGAAATTTGCAGTAAAAATTTGTCATCGATGTTATTTTATTTAAAGGATTAATTTATTTGAACAATCATTGTACCATTTACAGAGCATTCTCATTATTAAATTGTCAACCATATCAAAGTCTAATAATCTCATTAACTATTTAAGATACATTAATTTACACATTTTGCATAGTCTTTAGGCATTCGGAATTCTTTGACTGCCTACGGCAATTTCTTGGCTTTGAGCTAAGCACTCAAATGGAATTTTTGTGTGCAGCTTAAGTGAAGCTAACATATTGATTGTGAGGTTGAAAGAGCCTTAATTAGTCGACTCAATGTTGCATTAATTATGCAGGCAATTACGCGTCAGTTGGGTACATTAAATGCCATTTACAGCTATGGCCACAGGGTAATTAGTTTAGGTGGTGCAACTGGAGGCACTTGGTAAACCACGAAATGTCAAGCGACAAGATGCAAGTTGCATGCTTTTAGTTGCAGTTGTAGCTCCATTGAGGTGACAGAATGTAAGCTTTGCTGTGGTCTGGCTGAATTCGACTTTATAGCGGTAAACTGTACTATATATTCAGTTAAATTGACCTCAAAGTGACATTTGTATGCCACAAAAACATACACACACTCACACACACACTCACAAACACTCAGAGTTTGGGCGAAATTCACTTAGGTCGACTGTGAATACAAATGAATGAAAGTGTGCATGTGAATGGGTCAATTCGTTTGTTTTCACAGTCGAATAAATTGAAATGTGCTCAAAGAGTTTGTTCGAGTGCCCAATGCATACAGTTTACTTGATTCTGTTTAACTTCTTGCCAACCTACTCTTAGTCCCTCTCCCTCTCTCTTTCTCTCTCCCTGTCTCACTCTCGCCCTCTCTTCCTTTCTATGCCTTCAATAGTTTTCCTTCTTTTTGGCAATTTGATGATTGCACGCAGTGTGTAAGCGATGCGACTTCCTTTAGCCGGAAATGGGCAAAAAAAAAGGTCTCCAAAGAACTGAGTGCAGTGAATGTCATTTTGGCATGTCAGTGCAGCATTTGGCATCAATCTGGCCAAAACGTTGCTGGTGCTGCCCCTTTCTTGTTCATGCAAATTCCGATTGAAACATTACAACCACACCATGGCACACCATGCCAGCCTTTCCGCCATTCCGACATTCTAATGAAAAGTGAGTGCAAATGTTAAGTCAACCTAGTTATATATCTATGTTAGATTGTATTTCCAAGCCAATTGCTCAAGGGGGCGGGGCGTATGCGTAATTTACATTACTTACCTGATTGCCAAAGACACCCACACTGGTTGCAGAGGACACCTGATCGAGTCCAAACCAAACTGCAGCCAATCTCGCTGGCAGCGACAATATGCAAACCTGCACCCAAATATTCATATAAAAAAATGTATCTAAAAATTAGCATTTCAAAGTTTTTTGTTGTTATTTTATTCGGGTATTTTTTACCTGTGCCAAGGCCACAATGGCCTGTCCGATGAAACTGACATAAAAGAGTGAGGGATCCACGGAGAAGACCTTGATCCAGGCGCCTATACAAGTGCCCACAATGCCCACCAGAGCCGTTATGCGCAGACCCTGATAAGAAACAGCAAATGAACAAATGAATATGAAAATATGCGAAACAAAAACTTCAGTCAGTCGTTCAGTCAGTCAGTCATTCGGTCGAAAAAAAATATTTAAAAAAGTACTGAAACTGAATGAAAGAATAGCAACAATTGTGCATCATTTATAACTGGGTGCACTCACCGCTTTATCCAAAAACCAACTGCCTGGAAATATGAGCGGTATATATAATATCATATAAATCATGGACGTCCAGTCTACCCATTTGTCACTGATGCCATAGTAACTAAAAAGTAGGCAAACCATTTATAATATAGACTATATGTATATGTATGAGCACGTTCCACTTTCGGCAGAGCTTAAATGTGCTTGCTACTCATTTTAATTAAACTCATATGCAAATATGAGCTTTAAAGCTCACTTACCGTGTTATTATGTTGTTGATAATGGAATATTGTACCCATTGCATGGCGTTCGAGGCTGAATAGAATACAAAGAGTATGAGCACCGCCCAACGTCTCGCATACACTTTATAACCTGCAAAACACACACACACACACAGATACACAGATGTATTTAGAGCACTTATCACATACGGCATACTTGATATTGTATATATATGTCTCTATATATCCACAGGTAAAAGCTACTTGAGTCGCGTCTGAAAAGGATTTGGTCCTGTACAGAATGTCTCATGTGCAAGGCTGCGCTGAGATTAACTGGATTAGTTTGACTTTGGCTTTGGCTTAGTTATAGACCTAGACGGTGGGCGTGTATAATCCTCGACTGTGAATGATGTGCTGCCTGATTGCTTGCCTAGACTGGCTGTTCGACTATTCGTCTGTCAGTCTCTTTGTCAGTCAATCTGTCAGTTAGTCATTGAGCTTGGCATATGCATATATCCTTGCTTTACAATGCGAGCTTTTTGTATGCACTTTCGCTAGTTTTTTCTATTTTTTTTATTTTTCAATTTCCATTAGAACTTTTGTGGCAATTGAAAGCGACATCACTGTGCCAACTGAGACGTATACCCTGTATAAATTTGTAATGATGGATATGCAACCAATTTATTAGTTCTTCAATTGATTGACTTTAAAGCAAACAAACTGTGCATGGCTCATGATAATAATAATCGATGATATAATGCTGGTATTTTGTTTAGTCTCTTCTATTCGAATTATTGAATTATTGTATACAGGGTATTCATTTAATGTGCATTTACAGCTTGAGCCATTTTACACAGTTTTCCTATTCTATTTTTTAGTGGCATGGCATTGAAAATGCAAGAAAAAAGCTTTTGATGTTTGTTATTTTTAGTTGACAACGCACACACACGCACACTCACACACACTCACATACACTCACTCTCATACGCATGCATATGTAGTGGTAAATCTATGTGCGATGCGAAGCACGCAAATCGTCAGCTGTAAACAAAAAGGTATTGCATATACCTTGAGGTGCAGTTAGAACCCAAATGTTGCATGTGTTTGAGCAGAGTGTTTTGCATGCAAAATGTTTAAGTTACTATACACGCACACACACACTTACACACTTACACACACACATGCACACATGCACACATGTCAATATAATCTAAGAGTTTAGCTAATGCTTAGCAGATTATATGTTTGCTCTCGTCTGTCTTGCATCTCAAACAGGCAAAGATTCTCTTTATAAAGGGTGTTCCAAAACTAATCCAAATTTTGAATTTGCCACCATTTATACAGCAAAGTGTTGACAAAGGTAAAGGTTGGTATAAATAGAGAACATCGTGTTTCCATTAATTGTTAATATAGCAAAATTAAAGAATTCTTCGCGGCTGCAGATCGAAAATTTCATATAAGATATAGATATATTTATGATATATTTAACTTTGTCAACTATAATCGTTCGAAATAAAAATTCTATGTCAACAAGCCCATATTCCCGAGTGTTCTAAAGGAGGAGAGAAGAAATTCAGCCACATTTATGCAAAATAGTTATGAAAAATTTCGACAAATGAGATTCAGATGCATATGAAATACCGTATTATTCCATAAATAACCCTGTATATACTTTATGATTCATTAAGAAACTTACAATGAAAAGATCAAAAACGGTTTTCTGTATTATCTTCCTTTTGGGACACCCTGTATATATTATGCAGTTATGCGGTGGCCTATAACACGATATTGAAATTGGAATCACTGACCTTGAGCGGACTCATTCGCTGTGGCTTTGGTCTCCTTGTCCTTATCCTTGTCCTTGGGCGTTATCATATCTGTTGACTTGCTGCTGGCTATATAGGAATCGCTGCATTCCACAGCCCCACTGCCGCTGTGTTTCAGATCCATTTGAATATAATTGATGTACTCAGTATTTTGGGCGGCTGTTCGTTTTTTTTGGCTTTCAGTTGTCGGTGGTGTAGTGTTTACAATTAACTTGGTTAGTTAATTTATTGGGCAGTTGCAGTAGCTACAAATTGTCTTCAATTTGCTGCAAAGAATCCAAAATTGAAACATATTAAAGCGGCGCCTTTAAGCGGACAACATTCGAGTATGATATTAACTTGATATTTAATCATATTTTTCAGCGCGCATTTCACGTGGTTTTTGTGGCTAGATATTGTTGAAAAAGTTTTTAACTCACAAACACACACACATACATACACACAGCTACACACAGGCTCACACACACTCACATACACACTCACATATGTATAACAACAGGCATAAACATTTCTTGCGGCAGACCAAAGCCAACATAATACAAGCTCATATTGTGGCATGCCCCCAGCTCCCCTGTTCATTCCTCCGGTGGAGGCTCCTGCTTTACCTGGCTAGCACTTATTCTTACTTTTCTGGTAAAATATAATATTATTGTTTGGGTTTTTTTTATTCATTTCTGAATGCGTCGTGTGGTGTATGCAATTTCCAGGGCATATTACGTTGTGTAAAGCCTTCGTAAAGAGAGTGTGTAAGTAGAATTAATATTATTTAACCCTCCGTCAGACACATATTTTAAGCCCTTCCGTCCGACACCGAGGTCCAGCCAGACCTCTATGTAAA
>JBANCZ010001494.1:0-21286 GCA_037040025.1 Sphaerogastrella javana | reverse complement strand
GGTTCTAGCCAAGCGCATCAATGTTCGCATTGAGCACGTCCATCACTCCAAGTGCCGTGAGGATTTCCTGCGTCGCGTTAAGGAGAACGAGCGTCTGCTTAAGGACGCCAAGGAGAAGGGCAAGTGGGTGAACCTGAAACGTCAACCTGAGCAGCCAAAGAAGGCGCACTTCGTCAAGAAACTGGAGGAACCCATCGCCCTGGCGCCAATCCCATACGAATTCGTCGCCTAAACATGTCGCCGAATTATGTGAAGGATGGTGTTTATTTACAATATGTAACTGTATGGATTAATTGATTCTTAACTAAGTTCTCTAAATAGAATTGATTTTCTATACGTTTGCTGTAAACAATTATTTGGCTGAGTTAATTGGTTAATTGGGATAATATTTTGGCTAAAAAGCATAATATGAAAATCGGATAATGCAGCGCTAGAAACTATCTTATGGTACGAAGCTAGAGTTTGTCCGTAATAACATTACGACCAGTGTTCTAATTCTGAAATATACTTTATATTTCATGTTTATACCGTCGGTACATTTCGATTTGGTGTTACGGATATAACGAGTAAAATAAGTTCATCTTGAACGTTGCCTTGTAGAAGTAGCATTCGTTTCAATTAGTCTACATTTTATAAATGAATTTATTAAGAGACGGACAGGAGCATCAGTTGTCGTGAGACCATGCCACCCCAAGTCATCGCTGAGATCTGCTTTGCTCTTATGCATATCAAGTTGATATATCAACCCTCTAATAAAGACGTGTGAAATGCCTCCTTATGCCAAGAATCCTGCAGAGTTGTGTTAAATATTCTTTGTAGTATTACAGTAGATGAAACTGAAGAAACTGCATTGAATAAATGCACCTGGATAATTCATGTCAGTATAGCTACTCTTAAAGAGCGTCTAAATCTCCCCAGTAGCGGATGTAAAACTAGCATCAACAAACTCGCATTAGAAAAAAAGAAAACACGATAATCATTATGAAGAGTTCAGTTTTACTTAAAAGATAATGTGTAGAGTATAGGATATAATGTATAATTATAAATTTCAATAGATCAATACTATTACAGCTACGTCCCTTCAAATAGAAATTGCCACATTATTGGTTAAATCCCGGGGAAACTCCATAATAAAACTGCTTATCAAACTGTTGGCTCTTCGACAGCTCGGCAATTTTTTGTCGCTTGTCCGCCAGGATGAAGTCATCTTCCTCTACCATCTCAGAGTCTCCACGTTTCCGACGTAATGTTTCAGTTGGAACACACTCCGCAGACTCATCCAGTTCATGCACTTTGTATACTAGATATATAGGCTCAATGTATTTGTTTGAGCTGCAAGTAAAACACTTTAGTTATCGAGAAACTTATAAAGTAGTCTAATGACTTACAGCGGCAGTATATATGGATCAAATGGAAAGAAGGTTTCTAGCGTCTCTTCTGGCATCAGCTTATCATTTCCATAAATTGTAGCTAGTTTACGTCGAGCGTTCCTCTCCAGTACAGTGTGGCAATAAGCTAACTGATAGGTGCGAGTCACGCCCGCAAAAGCGGTGGCTACTGGTGGTAGGCAATAGCGCAAAGGATTAAAATGGCACATAGCCAGCCGAGACAGTTGCAGTGTGTTGAGGAGCATTAAATCTACGAAGGGAAAATGGTTAACATTTCAGTTATAAATGGTAAAGGTTTGATAAGTCAATTGCTTACTTTTAGGATTGGTGGTCAAATCACGGGCACGGAACGCAATTAAATAGAACATAGCTTGACAAATAGAAAAGAATACCATGTTTGCTTTAAGCGAACAATTCTTGCTGCTGAATTCATCCGAATCATTTATATAAGTGTTTGCCCAGGTGCTTAACTCCTTGAGATAGTAGAGGATAGTGCTGCAATGGAGTAAGAAATGTAAATACGACACATAATTGTATTCCTTGGATATCAAGCCACTTACCTTAGTGGCACAAATTTCGCACGCGCTAAGAAGCTGGCCATGTAGCTGACAGCCACATGGCGAATAATTGGGGATACATTTGGGTTTTGCACTTTTTGCCAAAGCGAATTGAGAAAAGCCTCTGAGTAGGCTTGACGAAAGCTGCACACATGAAAGATAACAAACTGTACGTGATGAGTATTGTGGCTGGGTAATAGTACGTCGTCGAATATGTTGATGAGTGTTTTGAAGAAACGGAGTTGTGTTATGCGTTGCTCATCTTTGGAATTTGGTGTTGGACGGCATTTTTGATCGAGAAACTCGAATAGTTTCATAAGACATATGTCCAACATTTGCCCAATAGGATGATCTAATGGTTGGGCTTGAGTTGACCTTGCCGGCGCATCAACATCATCCATGTGAAACATTGTGTCTTCCTCCATTTTAATCTCATCTTCATCGTCGCTTTCTTCTTTGGTCGCCTCGATTTCATCTCGTGGCGCATTTACATCCAGCACAAGCAATCTAAGGATTGTTTTCAAACACTTAAATTATTTGAACATTAATATATTAGCACGGATTACTCACTTTTGGAGAATCAGCTGCAGCAACAGCTCTTCGAAGACGGGCTTAGAGTCAATTAACCCCAGCACATTGTGTATGTAACCAGCAGTGACATGTGCGGGTTTCTTGAAATAGGGAAATTTCGCGGAAATTGTCTCAACCACTGCATCAAAGGCCATAGGTACAGCAGTTAGTATGCGATTGAGCATACCGTGAGCACTTTCCAGGTCATTGCGAATACTCTCGGAGGGACAGCCATTGACCCATTCTTCTGCGTCTTGGTCGCTCGGTATCCAGTTCAGTATCAATCGAGTTATTCCGATGTATATATACGTATTGTGAGCTACCAAAATATCCACACTAAACTCCGCATAGGCTTGCACTGCATCTTTGCTCCGTTTCTTCCAATTAATAGAAAGCAGGGCCTCCACAAGATCTACAAAGTCTGGGGTTAGCTTGTGCACTATTGTTCGAGCATCATTCAATATTTTCACCACATCGGCATCCTGTAAAAGTAGCAGCGATTAGACACAACTAACGACTATGTCTATTTCAATACTTACATTGATCTCAGCTTCACGTAAAAAGTGTGTAAACTCTTTAATAAAATGAAAATTGTCTTCCTCTAATGCCACGCGCACAGACTCAAGGATCCCCTTATCTTTAGGAGTTTGGAAGCGAACTTTATTCAGGGCCGCTGTCTTAGCACGCTCACGATCCGCATTTGAAAAGGGTTTCAATATGGACGTGATCCCGGTTTTACTACTGTATATGGACATTGCGCAATGTTGTAAAATATTTTTAACTAATTTCCTAAAAATACGTAATACGGCCTTCTCAAAGGCAACTACACAGCAATCCTTTACTTATGCGTATATGCACGATTTGTTAATGTTATATAGATTTGCAAATAGTAATAATAATATAACACTTGTGTATGATCAAAAAGTGGCATTATACTCTATTAAACTGTCTGCAATCTATACTTTTATGTTTGGAAAACATATGCGCTCAGATGAAATCAAAACACGTGTATCGGCATACAGTGTGACCAAAAATAATTTCCAACACTGACATTCAAATATATCGATATACCTAGCATTTTGTAATTATTAAACTATAAATGTATGAAATATGTCTCTATTTGTAAATATTCAATTATTTATACAAATAAAATATAAATTTAATTTTAAGCATAAATAAATATATTAAACTTTAATTGCATAAAATAGTTAATATCGCATTGATGTTAACAGCACACGAAGTGCCATCTCTAACGAAAGGCCGATAAACAACGACGCAAGAGTACGAAATCGAAGCCACATGTGTTGTGTATTTTTAATACTTCATTTTGCCGTAGAGTGTATATAGTGCAAAGATGGCTTCGTTTTTTATGCTAGACACAGCTGGTGATAAGCAATTAATCGGTGGAAAGCGTGCAGATAAATCCGTTGCTTTGTACACAAATACCTCACATGATAGGCAACTGAAAGAACAGAGTGACGAAGATGAAGAAGATGAGGATGGAGCGGTTCAAATGGAATTGTTTGGAGTCACTTTAAATAGCAAAGATGTAAGCAAAGTGATTACCGATTGCGCGAAGAACGCAACTGGTAAAAAGATATCCAAATCATGTACTCAACTAGAGGAGATCAATGAGAAAATCAACGAAGCAGTAGAGCTATCGGGCACCCACACAATTCAACATCGTATGCCAATAAAACAGCTCGATGTGGATCCAGGCGATATTATAAATGTCCACAAATCAGATGTTGAGAAAAATATGCAACAGACTAGGAGAACTGGCGAATTTACAAAGCTAAAAGCCATACCGAAAGTTTCCAAACGCAGTCAGGCAGCCTTGAACAGAGTAAGTTACAAAATAAAAAATTACCATTTCTTTGTATGTATGGTAACCTGCTATGATGACATATTCGACATCCTAAGCTGCGCCGAGAGCGTAGTCAGTGCACACGCCTACCGCTTGAGGCCGCTGCTGTGAGCGAGACTCACTCCAGACAACAGCACAACAGTTTCGTCCATTGTAATCTTAGCAACCGCTGTGGAGCCTATGGCGGCTGCTGTAAGGCCGATGGAACATTCATTGCCATTTGTCGCTAGACTGTTGTTTGTCGTATAGCCAAGTCAGACAATTTAGGCGTTGGCACACAATCCTACACAGAATGAAACATACAGTGCTATTGTCGACCAAAACACAGCAGTAGCCGAGGTAGACGTTGTCGCCACATTGATGACGTCTTTAGTAATCTGAGTATACGATAAGTATACTGATTTATGTTAAAATAATTGCTTCTCCAGATTAAATGTTCTGTTCTTTTTGCAGATAGAACGTGCCAAGACCAAGGGCAGCGGTTGGTTTAATTTGCCTGCCACAGAAGTTACCGATGAAATGCGCAACGAGCTGAAGATAATACAAATGCGTTCTGTGCTGGATCCCAAGCATTTTTATAAGAAGAATGACCTGAAGGTGCTGCCCAAATACTTCCAAGTGGGCACTGTCCAGCACTCGCCGCTCGATTATTACAGTGAACGACACACGCGGAAGACTAAGAAGTCCTTGGTAGATGAACTGCTGGCTGATGAGGCCTTCCAAAAGTTCAACAAACGAAAGTACAATGAGGTGATGGAGCGAACCAATAAATACGCCCATCGCAAAGCAATGAAAAAGATGAAGAAACTGAAGAAACACAAATAAATAGATCATTTTAAATGAAATGTATAACTTTTTATCATCATCTTATAATTGTCATTGCGGATTTGATTTGTTCTTATCTTTTGCCAGTATATTTTGTACATGCAAACCAAGCTCACTAAATAGCTTAGCATATTCAGAGTCGGGATATTTGACAACAACGGGTGTGCCCGACTCGCCGCACTCGGCTATGTGTGCATCCAGCGGCAATGAAATGATTTTATTTGGCAATTTATTGTTTTCAGTCTGCTGCTTGAAGAACTCCATACGTTCGTTGCAATTGTTGCAAATCGAATAGCGCATATTCTCGACCAGGCCCAGTAGAGGTACCTTAAGTTTTTTATACATTTCGGCTCCACGCAGAGTCACATCCACAGCGGCCTTATGTGGAGTACTCACTAGGAGTACACCCGTTATGGGTACATTTTGTGTAATTGAGAGATGTACATCGCCAGTGCCAGGCGGCGTATCAATGACTAATACGTCCAATGGATTCCAAACGGCACCCTTCAGCAGACGCTGTATGGCCGACATGACCAGTGGACCACGCCATATAATGGCGCTATCGGCTGGCGTCAACATGCCCATGGACAGGCATTTTACATTGTAATTCTGTGGTGGTATCATTAGATTCTCATTATTTACCAACGGCTCACTGTGCATATTCATTAGAAGTGGAATGCTTGGCCCAAAGATGTCACCATCAAGCAGGCCAACACGTGCCCCCAACTTAGCCAAGCTGCATGCGAAATTTGCTGCAATAGATAAGCGGAGAATATTTAAACGAACATCATTAGATAATCGGAGAATTACCTGCCACTGTACTCTTGCCCACACCGCCCTTGCCAGAGGCTACCACTATAATGTGTTCCACACCAGGAAGCGCCTTTTGCTTCGGCAGACTGCGTGCCATTAGTGCAGCCTGGTGCTCCGTTAGCTTGGTGCTGTAGCAGCGTCGAAACAAATGCCTCAAAACACCCATGTCAGCCTGAAGAGCAAAGCAAATATAATAAATATTTCTGCTGTTATAATAGTTCGATCGAACTTGTTACTCACTCTCCACTTTTGCCAGCTAGTTCAATATCAAATTAACTCAGACCATTGAAATCGAGTTATCAATAACAAACTATAAGCATCGGAAAGTCAAAGCTTCTATGCAGAACCTGCGATTTAAATCTACTGCATAACTAAACATTGAGGGTATTCCATAGCAAAATATATTCGAGTATATTTTGAAGTTGTTTACTACAAATCAAAAGCTACAAATCTATTAAAGAATACATTTAATAGAAAGTATATAATGTAAGCAGTGCAATGAAGTTGAACAAAAAGCTGTCACACGAATAAGATTGCCCAAAAGTATTTTTATTAAAATGGCAGCACTAGTTCACAAGAAAAAAAACAGCTGGTTGGTTAAAATGGCGTTTTTACTTTTTGTGGTATTTTTGAAATGTTTACCTATGGTAACACTTAGAGTGATCAGCTGCATATTGTTCATCCTATTTGAAAACTGTTTCAGTCGCTACATTATGAACATTGATGAATTTAACGCTGACGAAATGAATCTTGATGGCGATGATGTGCTTTGGTCAATTGAAGATGACACACTGTTCTATCCTGATGGCCTAATTAGCCACTCATCATCTAGTAACAACAAAACGAAGTCTGTGTTTGTCACCTGGAATGAACAGTACCTGATAAATTATTGCTTCAAAAAGTCTAAGAAAAGCAATCGTATGGAAATGACCAAGGTGCGCATACCGTTACCCAACAATAGTCATCTGCGCAGCATACATATGCTGGAGTACAATACGCTATTACTAATGTCGGACGGACGAGTTCAATCGTTTTCGTCAATCAAATCCCTGCACAGCATCTCATGGTTAAAGGGAGTGCGCGCCTTTGCTAGCACTGCAGAAGGATTTAGTGTGATAATGCACAACGAGGAGACACAGCAGCTACTACTGCAAGTGTACCTGGATTTACCTAGTCTAGGAAAGGGGGAAAGCACCTTGCAGCACAGCTATGACATTACATATGATGAGCAAAATATCTTCCAGTGTGACTGGCACAACGATACCTACACTCTGCTCACAGTCACTGTAGCCAAGGAGCAAGAGCAGTTTATGCAGTGTCTATTTGGTGCAGGTGCAATTGCCGATCAGCAGCTTCACATCTTCAGCATCGCCGGGCATCTGTTCGTCTTGATACCACTAGAAGAAGGGAGCAGTGCTGACTCCACGTCGCAGCAGGAATATCATATTGAGCTTCTATGTGTATATGCATCATCTGTTGATTTCATACGTTTGCTGCCAGAAAAGAATCTCTGCCTGGTCTTCCTCAACTGCGGCAGCATCGATATGTGGTATATGGACCATCTGCTGGGCATTAAACAGCGCCAGATGTACCACACAGGCACAGAATGGCTGGACTGCGATTACACTAGTGAGAACGGTGACTTTTACTACACGGATGGTGTGGAGCTGGCGTGTTTGAGTTTCCGCTATGATGAACCATTGAATGATTGCATGGTTACACGTTGTGTGAAGTCTGTGCCTGGCATGGTGGCCTGCACTTGGGTCCAACACATAGAACAGTTGGTTTGCCTCAGCGACAATAATATATTCTATCGTATTTCATTCAGCGCAGACCAAGGCCAAGCGGCAGAGCCAAGTGAGCAAGCGTTACACGATCTGACAGACGCTGATATAGAGCGACTGCGTCGTAATGCCCAGGCTGTAGAGCAGTACAAGCAGCAGCCCTCTCAGCTCCTAGCCGCTATACAGAAGGAACACGAGCAGCAACAACTTGTGGTCATTGCACAAAACAAATCGTGGAATAACAACGATATGCAAGCCATGTTGGAGTTCCGGCGAGATCTCCCCAATTATGGACCAGATGTGCTATGCCTGTACACAGCCAGACGAGCGGAACTGAATAGCAGTAGCATTTATGCCATATTGAGGTTGAAGCTTGAAAATATCCAACAATTGCTTCTCTCTAGTCATTGGCAATTAATGCTCTACCACGATGAGCATGCTCACATGCATCGGCTGCCAACAGAGCTATTGAGCCGCACGTGCGTTGTCATTGTTCCTCTGAAGAGAGTGGCCGACAAGCGACTGCCCGAGTTCACGTTGATGATTGGTGCATTTGTTGAGCAGCAGAAACAAACAACTGCTATTCTACTGCCAGTAAAGGTGCTGGAAGACAAGCACACCTACAAAAATCTATTTAGTGGAACGTTACACTCTCTGGACCTGCATAAACAACCAACGACTCAAAAGAATAGAGAAATAATGCAGCAAAAGCTTTTGGTATCTTTTGGATTTGACTTGGAGCATATTGCAGAAATAACCAACGCCAGTGGAATGAGTAAGGACAACGTACTTGAACTCTACTTTGTGAGTGATAAAATGAAAATTGAGAGCAATAGGAACAACAATAAACACGAATTGACGCTACATTTCCAAGACGCTTCTACTATATATTATTTCAAACAACATCTACTTCTAAATGCTGATGAGGAAAATCAGTTTGAAGCTGTTGATGAATCCACAAAGTCGTCCCTAATGGTAATTACTCTAAATATCTAGTAATACTATATATTTTAATTATTTCTCTATTTATAGAAACTTCAACACGATATTGAACGTTTTTATGGCTCACAGTATGCGAGTTCTTGCGGAGGAGTCCGTATTAAACTGCATTTAGAATCATTATTACAAAAATATGATGCTCTGCGGAATAATTTTGAAACAAAATGTGATAGTTTTATGCATTCATATTAAAACAAAAATGAATTCAGTCGAGTTGCTATTTACAGTAAACAGCTTTTACATGATTATTTTATTAAAAATATTTTTAATATTTATTAATGTGCATTATTATAAAACCAGTATTTTAATTTATTTACTTTTAAATTGTAGTAATGTACGCGCACTGTGATCAAGTTGATTCAGGCGCCATCTAGCGACTGTTCTTGTCAAACGTTAAGTTGGCTGCTCGCGAAATGTCAATGTAAAAATGCGACCCTGTGTGCAAGCGGCCTGTCAGTGTCTTCCTTTTTCTTTTTCACCTACGTGTGAAGACATCGCGTATTTTGCGTCGGTGTTTGAATTTCAATAAAAAGTGAAAAATGGTGAGCATAATTGATAAAATAACACAACAAATGCCTGAATTAAACTGTTTACCATCGATACATATTGATTGTTTGCTAAAATTCCGACTGATGCAGTCAAAATTGTGTGATTAAAGTCCAAGACCCATTGTTAATTTGTGCTGTTGTGTGTTGCTCTACAGGGTTTCGTCAAGGTAGTTAAGAACAAGCAGTACTTCAAGCGGTACCAGGTTAAGTTCCGCAGGCGTCGTGAGGGCAAGACCGATTACTACGCTCGCAAGCGCCTGATTTTCCAGGACAAGAACAAGTACAACACCCCCAAGTACCGTCTGATTGTGCGTCTGTCCAACAAGGATATCACCGCCCAAATCGCTTACGCTCGCATCGAGGGTGATCGTGTTGTGTGCTCTGCCTACTCGCACGAGCTGCCCAACTATGGCATTCAGGTATGAATATTATTATTGTAATAGTAAACAATAATAAAGAAAACACGCAAATTACAGGTCGGTTTGACCAACTACGCTGCTGCATACTGCACTGGCCTTCTTGTTGCTCGTCGCTTGTTGAACAAGTTGGGTTTGGACTCTCTGTATGCCGGCTGCACCGAAGTTACTGGTGAGGAATTCAACGTGGAGCCCGTTGATGATGGACCAGGTGCTTTCCGTTGCTACTTGGATGTCGGTTTGGCACGCACCACCACCGGCGCTCGTGTCTTTGGCGCCATGAAAGGTGCCGTCGATGGTGGTCTGAACATCCCCCACTCTGTGAAGCGTTTCCCTGGCTACTCTGCCGAGAACAAGAGCTTCAACGCCGATGTTCACCGCGCCCACATTTTCGGTCAGCATGTTGCTGATTACATGCGCACTTTGGAGGAAGAGGATGAGGAGGCTTTCAAGCGTCAGTTCAGCCGTTACATCAAGTTGGGCATCCGTGCTGATGGTGTAAGTATTTTAATAATGAATTCTACGTCCATTTTCAAAATTACCGCTGCGTTTTGCATCCCACAACGCTGGCTGTGCCAAAAGTGGACCACATTAAATTCCAGCAACCTGTGTTCGTCGTTCAATTCCTATATGAGCTGAACATCCTGTTTATGGTTGCACATTGCTAATGTTTTGTTGAGTTTGGTTACTAATGATATTTATCGTTGGCTTTCAGGTTGAAGAGATGTACAAGAAGGCACACCAGGCCATTCGCAAGGATCCAACCCCCAAGAAGGCTGCTGCCAAGAAGTCGGCTCCCACCAAGAAGAGGTGGAACGCCAAGAAACTTACAAATGAGGAACGCAAGGCTAAGGTTGCTGCACACAAAGCTGCCTATCTGTCAAAGCTTCAGTCTGAGACAGAGGCTTAAATGCTTTTGACTACCGTTGGCTTGTATTTGGGGTGACAAAATATAGAATCATAAATAAATGCGGAAACAACTGTAAAGAAAAACAATTGCCGATATGTCATGCATACATTTTAGTAAGTTTCCATTAAACGAGCTCGGTTTTTTAAATAATCGTTTTCTTTACCCGATATCTATCGTTATGCGATCAAACTGTTTCGTTGAGTGTAATCGATATTTTTGCCGATTGTCAAATATTTTTAGTCGAGCACCCAATAAAATTCGAAAGAAAATGTTCCTGTAAAAGTAGAGCCGTGGTAGATCCGTCATATTCCTACGATGCATCATGCAAATTGGTTCATATAATTTAAAGATACAGATTTCTATGTAGGCGTCGTCATAGATTAGTGTTCCGCGAGCTGATACGATAACACGAGTTTTTTCAACACGTAACCTGGAAATTCGTATATAAGAGTAGGCGTGGCAAACTCCATGAAGTATCTAAATTCTCGATCAAGGTAAGTCTATTGATTATATTCGTCCCAATCCGTCTGTATGAACACCTAAATTTTGGAAACTACAAGAGATGCAGTATTACTATTTGGCACTAATACGCGTTTTGTATGCGGCGGGTCATTTAAATTATTGTATACTTTCCCCCACTCTCCTGCAATTGAGGTGTGCATAATTTAAAATCGCCGAAATTAGCATCTCCTACTGGAAAAACAAGTGCAAACGAAGACACTTTCGTGCTGCTGCAGTCTTGGGGTTTATGTTTTGATTCTATGGCCGAATCATCTTTGAAATAATATTTCGGGTTGCCGAATGTCAACTCTCTCCGCCTGAATTTCATATTAGTCTTTTTGAAAATTGCTGCAACCACAGTTTATATCGCTACTTCTGCCCCAAAAAAAGCATACTGCACCGGAAATACAATTCTGCCCAAAAACTACTAACGGACACCGTTCTTACTCTTGGATATTTTATTATACATATATTAATTTCAATAAATAAGTAAACACAACATACAAGCAAAGCTTAAGAGTAATAAATAAAATTATACAAATTCCATGAAATTATAAAAAAGGACTTAATGGATTGCTCGGATAATACATTGCTGTAGACCGCTCTCAGACTTTGTTCACTGAAGAGTTTTATGAATTCAATTCAAATCGAACAGAACAGAACATTAGTCCGTCAATATGGTGCTCAAGTCTAGGCACTCTCCGCAAAGATTCTCACTCATGCACGCTTCATGATAGACATGTCCACAATTGAGTATGGTGAGCACGGTATCGCTGGCTATCAATGAGCGGCTACACTGCGGGCAAACTTGCTCCAAGGAGACATTACGACCACGTCTCTGCATTTTGACTACCTTGGCGTGTGTGTCAAAGTAGTCGGTCTGCTGAACTTGATGTGCAAGGCCGAGTACCTCCTCCTGGAGGTTGTACTGCCACAGCAATTTGACGAGAGATTCCTGCAATTGCGGAATTCTCTGACCCAGCTTTATTTTACTGACCACTAACTCTGGATTTACGTAGTCTACGAATAAAAAATCATTAAATTCATTGATACAAATTAGTTAATAGCATCACATACCAACTATTCCATCCAAGAGTTTAGTAACAATTTCTGGCTGTTTGGTTGACTCCTCAATGAGCATGTTCCATAGTTCATCATCTTTGTGCTCCTTGCAGAACTCTATTGCCATTTGAATGTCTTTAATCTGTAATACGAATATTTGTAGCTTAAACCTTAAATTCGATCGCAAGAAATTAAGACTCACGCTGTGTATTATTATAAGTAGTGCATCCTTGACGTATCCCATTTTTCCTAGCAAATAAACCATCTCTGGATGAAAGTTTTCTCGTTTACAAATAGCAAGCGCCTCTTGCATGACATAATCATTAGATCGTCGGAAAAATGGCAACAGTTTCGGTCGATCATATTTAGCATAAAGGACAACCAACTTCTGGTGATACGCTGCACAATTGCCCGTTTTCTCCAACCCATCCAAATACTAAAAGAAGGGTAATATATTTATAAATCGATTAACAAGCCGTAACATTGTTTGGATTTTACCCAATATAGATATTCCTGGAATTGTTCCAATTGTTGAACGACGACTTCTGGTTTTATTTTAGACCTATCCAATAATATTTTAAAGGCACGTTGACGATCTAGTTGTATGAGTGGAATGATTAGTCTAGAAATGACATCGTATAAGTCAAACCGTCTTATCAGCTCAAAGACATCTGTGTTCTGCAATCTGTGAAAGAATTTAAATATCTATTGTACTTCAGGAATTCATTGCAGTCACTTACTTCAAATACATGCGCAAGGCGCTCTCATAATCGCCCTGATACGAATACAGCAATGCCAAGGACTCAAGAAGTTCATTGGCATCGTGCTTACGAAAATTATCATGGATTGCATTGATCACAGCTAGCCCATCGTACAGTTGCGGGGGCCACTCCTTAATCAAATTGAGAAAACCTTTTACGTCGAACTTAAGGAACTCATAGAGAACCATTTCATAAACATGTGGATCCAGTTTACAATCCTCCGAGGTGGGCAAATAAGCACTGACGCAACGTAATTGCTGGCACTTGACAAACTTGAAGACTTCCTCTTCCCAAAGGGTCTTGTTGTTTCCAAGTACATGCAGACACAATTTTGCAGCATCTTCGTATTGTTTGAGCGTCAACAAATGGTTTATGTATAATCTGTAATAGAAAGTGTTAAGTAAACATTGAAAGTGAATTCAGATTTTGCATGTACGGCACCTGGCAACGGATAGTAAGGGTAAGCTCCCTCCATGCCTAGATATTTCCATAGCTTCCTCAAATTTACTGAGAATAAAAGATAAAATAATTTTAATAGTTTAATAATTTATATATTGAATTTTGATTAAAAGTTTGATGCACCTCTCGATTAAATCCTCGCGCGTTCGAATCGAGAAGGCGATGAATATCGTTAGAATGGATATCGATAATCGATGGTCTATCAGCTGTTTACTTGAAACCGGTGGTGGTTGCAACATATGCAAAAATCGAATATCGGTTATACATTGAAAGAAATCGCAAAAAGTACTCCAGCAGGCAATAAGAATAAACAATAACTATATAACTACAAAATGCGGCGCATGAATAACTTGGTAACGCTTTTCACAGCAATAACCGCCTTCTTCTTTGGCAGTTTTATTACACGTATACTCAGCTGGGCTGAGGAATGTCCGCAGGCGGCACAGCGCAGCGGTATTGCAAAATTGGAGCCGCATCCGGATTTATTTTTAGTGATACTGGTGTTCAGTGCACCGGAGAACCTGGGGCAGCGCGAAATGATGCGCGAGACATGGCTTCATCTGGGCCAGCCGTTAAAACAAACGTATTACCCCGAAGACGACATATATCTGCCCAGCTATGGTGGACCGAATAAAAAGCACTTACAAATGGAAACTGTGGCATCACAGGCGCACCGCTTGCAGCAATATAAACGCTGGCAGGAGCAACTGCCTAAAATGGAGGAACCCCGCCTTCCACGCAATATCAAAGTGAAGTATCTATTTGCTATAGGCACACAGCAATTGGGTACTACAATGCGCACAGACATCGAGCTGGAGCAGAATCAACACAATGATTTATTGTTGTTGCCTCAATTGCACGAAGACTACACGAATCTGACAGAGAAATTGCTGCAATCATTGGAAGCACTGACGCAACAATATGAATTCTCGTATCTAATGAAAGTGGACGATGACACCTATGTAAAATTGGACAATCTACTGAATGAACTCATCTCCTACGATAGAAAGCTGCTGCGTCACAGGTCAGAGTATGGACAGAATCCATTGCCCGAGCTCTACTGGGGCTACTTCAATGGACGTGCCACAGTCAAAACGAAAGGCCATTGGCGAGAAAGCAACTACTATTTAAGCAAGAATTATATCAACTACGCTTTGGGTGGTGGCTATGTGCTATCCCGACATCTCTGCGAATACGTCGCTAACAATTCTCGAACGCTTTCTACCTATATATCTGAGGATGCCTCACTGGGCACCTGGCTGGCGCCCATGCGATACGTCTACCGGTGGCATGATGTGCGATTCGATACCGCCTACATGCCAGCCAAGTGTCGCTCCTATCACATGGTGCTACATAAGCGTACAGTGGACCATATGAGAGATCTATACGATGGTTCATTGTGTACTCATGAGCAACCTGGTCAGCGAGCTCTCAATACGTATTATTACGATTGGAGTAAACCAGCGGACAAATGCTGCGATAGCATTGCTGTCTAATGTGCCAAATTATGACGAATATAGCTAAAGCCAAATATTTAATTTTGATTTAAATTAAGCTACCCCTAAGTTACTCTCGGCGTGTACATGCTCAAATTGGAATATTAAAAAAGAAATGCTCCTGTGGCAGCAATATAATATAGGGCGAAGTATTGGCTCATAAACAAAATGTATTGCCCTACATTGACTATAATTTATAAGACTAAATAGTATGATTATGATAAAAGTAACAAATAACTGTGTGCAATAGAAATATGACGAGGAATAAAACAAAGTACCCTTCCATTAAACTAGATATAACGTTTACTTACTTGTGATTGATAAGCCATTCGACGCGGTCATCCGTTTCGATGAGACTGGCCACCACAATATCCTTGGGCGCAACAATATAGTAGCGATTCTCTTCAATAATGCATCCCAAACTATAGTCGTTGACCGTATAGTCTTCAAAGCCACGTAAGGTCAGACTATCCGTGCAGACCTCCTCGCAGGTGTTCATCTTGTACTCGAAAACACAAAGAACTGGTCTTAAGGCTTTGTGGGTGACAGTGCGTTCCTTTCGATGGCCCAGCACCACCAATTGGTTGGAAGACAACGGTGCCAAGCCGCAAATATTAAATGTTGTTTGAAATGTTGAAACTGAAATAATGAAACGTTATTTATTTAGACTATAGGTTTTTCATCAACTATTAGCATCTACTTACTTGGGTCTACAACGAAACCTGGTAAATTGTCATTGCGTTTGCGTATTATACAAATCCTGATGGTGTCCACCCAACCTATGAGCAAGGTGTTGGCATTCGACCAGCGCAAATGGCAGCGAAAGTTCTCTAGACGCGCCTGTTCCGGCACTTCCCATTTCATTAGTCCAAGTGAACATTTCTCGCTCAGATCGAATACGCGCACACCCAAGTGACTGGCCCAGGCAACAAAATTACCCTGCCAACTAATGGCCAAGACGTTTCCCTCCACGGAACACAATTCAGTCCGTTTCAGCCTCTGCAGCAGATTACGTTCATACAATATAAGCTTATCGTCGCCTGCAGTGATATCAAATTTGTTCACTTTCTAGATTTCTGTGTAAGTAATTGTTCTGATTGGAATAGTACTAACCCACTATAAAGCGTCGGACTCCGCTCTTTATCTCTGGATCAAGTGCAACTGTTTTTATAAACTTGCCATAACTGAGGTTTTGATTGTTCTCGCAGCTGAACAGTCCTGTTATATTGACCTATGGATATGTGTAATTGTGAGTAATCAACAACGCCCGTATGAATACAATGCACACACAAATATAGAATAATTACTCACATGGCCATCGTCTGAACAGGTGGCAACATACTCCCCTTTTGGGTCTACGTCTATGTGGTTGACGGCTACCTTGTGTGTGTGGCGATCCCCTTTGCTTAGGTTCGACTCCACCGAGTTGCCCTGGTGATCCAACAAATAGACTCGCCCGTGGTATGTGCCAAATATAAGAAACTGTTTGATGATTATTATTAATTGTAATCATGTTATGGCTTCATTTTAATACCTTGGAATGAATAGCGCTGCAGGTGACCGCGTCGGTGTTGAGAATGTTTCTGAGGTCATTGCCAATTCGCTGGTATTTGAACTTTGGTTCCACATCCTCCTCTTCCTCCTCAGTTCCCGAGTCATGCTAATAATTGAATATTTCTATATAGTTGTTCTATTGCTCATTGGTGTACTTAAGGCATTTCTTACGCTGTTCGTTGGTAAAGTTTCGGCCATTTCCTTAGTTACCTTTTGCACTCGCGTTCTTATCAAAACATCTCACGAACAGTGTGACCACATTTCGCATTTAAAACAGCTGTTTCATGTTATGATTACACGAAGAATGCAACACTGCGAAACAGTAATTAAATTGGCGCAAAATATGGGCGAACTTTTTTGAGCATGTGTTTAAAAGATGCACCAAAGGGTGTGGAAAGTCGGTTGGTGTGTAATAGGCAGAAAGATGCGGGGCAGACCCCACATAAAGTATATAAATTCTAAATCAGGATTACAAGAAACAACACCTCTTGTTGGATAACTGGCAGTTATATACTAAAGAAAACATTACGTACTGCTGCAGTCTGAAGGTCTGCTATTCTTTTCGAATAGGTCCGCCCTAATCGGCTTTATCTGTGGCACAAGTAATGTTTTCTTCTTTAAGCTGCACTGCAATTCGCTGCTGACCGACCGAAACTAACAGACGATAAGAAGGCAGCAGTAACAGGCAGATGGAGGAGTGACAGACCCCACAAAGTATATATATTCTTGATCAGGAAGAGAAGACAAGTCGATTGAGCCATGTCCGTATGTCCATGTGTCTGTCCGTCTGTATGAACACGTAGATTTCGGAAACTATATGAACTACATTATTCATATGTAGATACCTCCCCAACTCCTGAAATATTAGCGAGCCCATAATTTAAAATCGCCATAGCAGGCGCAAACTAGAAGCTGGAAATTTCTGCTTTGGTACATAAATGCACATTTGCATCCTCTTATGTACATTTTGGATACCTAACTAAAACTAGGAATAACAGGTGCAATTTTAAAGATAAAATGTTCTGCTTGGCGTATATGTGCTTATTGGCATTATACTTTCGTTCGGGCAGCAGCCATTTTCAGTGCAATTTGGAATGAAGAAACGAAATTTTTTGATCCCACAGACGAAGCGGATTGAAACGTGTTTATATGAAATATATTTCACCCTGGAAATACTAGTCTGCTCCAAAAATACCATACTGCCCGAAAAAAACTATTCTGTTCAAAAAATACTAAACACAGCTACCCTGTTGTTGGACCAGTCCCTACTGTTTAATATTTTTTTTGTTTTTTTTTTTTATTAGACCCTGAGTTAAAAAAAAACCCTAAGGTTCTATCAGCTTTGCGAAAAGTCGATTTGTTATATATTTCGATATATTTTATTTGTACATCGTCCAGGTACTGACCCTAGCTGAGTCCCATTTGTCAACCTCAGAAAATACTGCAGACGCTCATGATTCATAACTCACAAAATAAAACACTGAATATATTTATACATATTTCTAAAGGTTTTTTTTTAATATTGGTGTCTGTATAAATGCTCTTAATTATTTGAAATTGTATTTGTTTTTCATTTCATATAGATTACAGATAAACATACGCTCATTATCTGGTAGAAATGATCCGAAAACAAAATAAACCAATTATGAAAATATACATAACATTCAATTAAATTTATGATCAATAACTAAAATAATTTTTAAAGAAAACATTTAAATACCAGTAAATGAAATACATGTATGCATCCGTTTAAGTAATTATATATAATGTTAAGTAGGTATGTAACTGTCTTATAAAATATATGTATGTGCATTAAAAAGAATACAATTCAGCGAACCGAAAACGGTTTAAAAATTGGAATTTTTTTTAAAACTTTTCACACGTCTTCCTTAAAAGTCGTTGCTGTTATATATGTATGTGCTAATGTAAATATAAATAATAAATTAAGGCCTACATAATAGCGCTACATTACATAATACAAAAACTATTACACCCGGCGCCAATTTGTAGGATGTAAAATTCAAACACCCCAAACGGCCACGATTCATCTTTTAAGTGCTTCGAAGTCTCCTCCCGCATGGATATCCGCAGTGCCCATTGTCCAATAATGATCAAGTATATCCTCGCTGGTGAAACGGACATCCGGATCTGACTGCAACATGTTGGCGATTAGATCGCGCACACCGTCACCGATGTCCGACCAATAGGGATCAGGAAACTCGTACACACCAGAGATGATTGCATCAAATAGTGGCTCCTGTTGATTATCCGGCGCAACAAATGGCGGAAAACCGCAAAGGAGTATATACAATATGATGCCGGCAGCCCAAACATCAATCTACAAGCATACAAACATCATATGATTAATTAAATTAAATCTTATGCTTCTTCTATAACTCACCTTTAATCCATAGCCCACTTCCAGCAATATTTCGGGCGCCACATAGGTGGGTGTGCCACATACGGCGTATAGTGGTTCAGTTACTTCGCAGGCCAATCCGAAATCGGCCAGCTTCAGTTCCACCACATTGCCATGCTTGTCCAGTTCCACCTACAATCGAAATTTCACATTAATAGCATTAATAGTTAAAATTTGAGCAATTCTCTTTTACCAAAAGGTTTTCCGGTTTGATGTCTCTGTGCACGATGCCCATGGAATGTAAATAAGACATAGCCGATCCCAGGTGACGTATCATAGTACGGGACTGTTCTTCTGAGAAGCGCGTGACCTGCGTTATAGCATCAAACAGATCACCACCTAAAAAATTTAAAATTATTGATTAAGTCAAAAGATATTCAATCGGATTTCATTGGGTACACTTACCACCCACGTAGTCCAGCACGAGGTACATGTTTGTCACCTGATCGACGTCCATGATAAGGGATATGATATGAGGATGCTGCAGTTTCTTCATTACCCGCACTTCAGCATCAATGTAGTGCTCCTTGCCTTTGCATTTACTCTTGTCGATGATCTTGAGAGCATAGGGCTCACCCGTCTGCCGACTCTTGATCTTCAGGACGATGGCAAAGTTACCGTCGCCAATCAACTTGTCGATGGTATAGTTTTCTCGCACAGCGGCAGGTAAATCACCAAACTCAATGCCAGCGCTCTGAAGCAGTGCCTCTTGAGCGTCCTCATCCGCTTTGACCGTGTCACCGGCCCCATGAGCACGCGATGAATCAGCTGGATAAACCATTTTGCCCTTGGCGGGCATTTTTGGTTTGGGCCCCTTGCATGTGTTCCCCGCTGTACGAAGAGTTTTACGAATGGCATTAATCGCGCGCTGCTCCTCTGCCTCGAGCTTAAAATCCTCCGCCGCGTTCACACGCTCCGTACCGTATGTTAGGAACACATCTTCTTTGCCAAAGAAATCGGCCAACTGGGTAATCGGAACACCAGACAACGTGAATACCTTACGCACATATCCCGTATCCAGTCGCACCACCTGTGTAATAGCCGTTAGGATGTGGTCGAAGCTTGGACTGTTCCGTTTATTCAGCAACAGTCGCATTATTCGACGAGGCTTTGTGCCATTCCGTATCAATGTCACGATCCGTGGATGCACAACACTGTTGCGTTCGTTGAAGCGTGAATTATTTAATGGACTACCATTTGTGGCAGCTCCACCTGACGCAGCAGTACCATTCACAGCACCAGGTGCACCGCTGTTGCTGCAGCTGCTACTGATCAGCGCTCCGATTTTGAGCGGAGATGCTGGACGCTGCAGCTTAGCCAGCCGTTGGTTAGTCGTTCGACTGTTATTGGAGAGCGTTAAGTTGATCAAAGGCTGGGAGCTGGTGTTGTACTCGACCTTCTTAAAGTTCTCACTGTTGCAGGAACACACATAGCTCTGACCATCCTCCAGCTCCTCCAGAGCGACAATCTATTTGTGTAAATCAACAAAACACATTAATAACTTAATCTTCCTATGATATATATATCATTATGCTTACCTTTTTGCCGCACATGTTGTAAATGGCTCGTACTGCTCCCGGAATCTTAACATTCTCCTCGAGCAGACGCGTCAAATCTTCGTAGAGACTCTCAAACGAACGATAGCGTTCATTGGAAACGGGTATAGTGATGCCTGGATAGAAACGATCTCCATTGCGATAGAACTTGATGCGATGCGCCTTGCGTGTGGGTGTGCGACTGCTCGAGATGCGTTTCTTGAGATGAGCAGCTGCCGATGCTGCTATAGCCATCGCTTGGCCACTGCCTCCATTTGTTGTGTTTGCCCCAGTTGTGTTATTCGTTGTGGTGCCTGCTGGAGCTGAATTAATCGACGATGTGCCGCTAATAGAACCATTTGATTTACCAACGCTGCCGCTGCCTGTAAGCGAGCCATTGAGCTCCTGAATTTCATTAAAATCCTTCTCTAGCTCCGAATTGGAACTGCTGGGACTATCGCAGTCACGACTATCACCGTCCCCCAGATGTTGATATTGTTGTTGATCTCGTAGTTTCTGCTGTTTACTCAACTGTTGCAGTATTGCAGCCTCTGTTGAAGATTGTTTGGCTGATGCGGAGCCCCCATTGGCAGCGGTCTTCTTGGGCGTGGCATTTGGACTTGCGTTGGCTCCTTGCAATGATGACAACAGTGCAGCGGTACTATGTAGATTGGTTACCGTATGAATTTCCATTCTGCCTAAAAGTAAATATAATAAATGTTTTTTTTTTAATGTTTTTTTTTTGTATTGTTTTTTGTATAGTTTTCGTCTCAGTGCATAATGTAGTATTTATATATATATATATATACATATATGTATATA
>JBANCZ010001493.1:0-21287 GCA_037040025.1 Sphaerogastrella javana | reverse complement strand
ATTCAAATTCTTGTTTGCAAAATTATATATATATATATCTTTGTGTATGTATATTTTTAAATAAAAAACAGGAATCTTATAAAGAATTGTTAGCTTTTTTTTTGGCCAGTTTTTGAATAACATCAACAATTATGGGAAGCTTTCGTTAGGTATGCAACATCTTCTATATGTTATATAGTATAGTTTATTCAGAAATTAGTATAGTATTTACACGCATTGTGAGATTCTACTAAGTACTTATTAATTTTTATATAATTCACAGTTTGTGGCAAATGAATAATGAAAAACCTTCGAGCGTGTAGTACGAGTAGTTCGTAGTTCGTGTTTTTTCTCAGTGTCAAGTACTTTCCTTCTCTACTCTCTTTCGTATACATTTGCTCATTTCTTCTCTCCCTCTCCCTCTCTCTCTCTCTCTCTCTCTGTGTGTGTGCTTTTCAGTTTCTTCTATGTTCGTTTCATCAGAATTTGCTAACAAGAGTAATAAAACAGTTAACAGTTTTTATTTACCAAGTACAAGTATTCGAAAAGTTTTCAATGTCTTTGCAGTACGAAATTTTGCAGCGCACAGAATTTTTCGAACTTTTACATTTTTTTCATGCAATTCTTTCTCTTTGGTTCTCTTTTTGTTAATTTGTATATTTTTGCATTCTATGCGACTTTGAATTTATTCTACAGCTATTTTCGTTTCATTTGCTGGTGTCTGATGTCAAGAAGTTATATTTTTTTTATTTTTTCGTTATTCTGTTTTGATCAAGCTGTTCGCACTTGAACTCTTGCAAGCCGTGTGAATGTGTGCATGTGTGTGAATGTGTGCATGTCTGTGTGTGTGTGTGTAGTAACAGTAAATTGCATGCACTGCAACATAATTTGTTTTCACTGTGTTGCGTCTGTTGGCTGTTGGTTGTTGGCTGTTGGCTGTTGGCCAAGTGAAGGCCGAGGCTGCCGCAATGGAAACTTTTGCAGACTCCGGCCTGACAAGATTTCAGAAGGAAATGCAATGCAACAAGGCTGACCTTGAATGTTAACTGTTTTTTATTCGATAACTGGCTCATTGGCCAAGTGACTAAGTGGAAACATGGCTAACAGCCTAACCTGGCTAAACTGGCGAACTGGCTAACTGGATAAGTTGGCTACAGGCTGCCGTTACTGCTGCTGCTGCTGTTGCTGTTACTGTTGCTGTTGTGTCTTGTGTTGTTGCTGCTGCTGTTGTTGGTGTTGTTGCTGTTGCTGTTTCTGCTGCTTCTGCTGCTGCTGCCATTTGTGAGCAAGCTCTTAAACTGTGCGCTTTATTATGCGCATTTGCAGGTGATTGGCAATTGGTGTTCCGCGATCTGCGATCTGTGATCAGCAATCAGCGATCAGTGATTTTAGGCTGAGAGGCTGTCGTAGTTCGAGTTGAAGATCGGCGATCGGCAAGTGAAATGGATACGGTTTCATGGTCAGCATTCGCATAAGAGTAGTTAAAACTCTGGACGATACGATTGCAGCAGCAGCAAGTGATTGCCTTAATTGTTGTTGTTGTTGTTGTTGTGATTATTGTTATTGTTGTTATGGTTATTGGTATTTCTGTTTTTGTTGTTGTTGTCATTTCTGTCGCTGTTGCATTGTTTTTGCTGTACGCTTTGCTTTGCTTATTCGTTGATTTTTTTTTCTTTTACTCATCATTGCGGCGATTGCCTGCGATATGTAGAAATCCAATGATTTTTATATTCATTCAGCAATGAAGCTGCAAATTCGAATGAAGCAAAAAAAAAAAAAAAAACATAAAAGTGAAGAAAGACAACAAAAATATGCGCCTTTCGGTTAACCAATCATAGCTGGCTAATGATCCAAGCGCGCCCATTGCACCACATTAAAAATAAAAATAAAAAAAGTATAAAATAATCCAAAAAAAAAAAAAATATATATATATATTTAAAAAAAAATGTATTCAAATCTTTTGCTCGTGTTGGTGTTTATTTTTTGTTAACTTTGCACGATTGCACAATTAAATTATTACAACTCTATTTCATAGCTTTATGTTAGCGCATACTTTTTTTACTTCTTCATTTTTTTGTTGCGATTTGCACTGCGCTTTTGACACTGAATAAACCTGCAAATTGTTTATTATGATGCTAGACATCATAGACTAGGCCAGTGGCACCAAATTGTTGCTAATAATTATTATGCATAAACAACAAAATGCGCCTCTAATCAAGCCATTTAGTTGCAATCGCTGTAAGCGCCAGTCTGCGCATTTACAGAGACAGCAGGCGCTGTTAAAGGTGTAGGCGCTGTTAAAGCTGTCGACGCTGTTAAAGTTGTATGCGCTGTTATCGGTGTATACTCTGTAAACGCTGCTGAATTGGGCTGTAGCCTCTCTGTTAGCAGCAGTCGGTGCTCAGCTGTTGCCAGTGAATTTTATCAACAGAAATAGAGGAGGCCAGTGAGCGAGAGAGAAAGTATATTAGTGCGTAGCTCAGTCACATGTGCGGTGTTCATTCGCTCTGTTGCTTTTGCTGTTGCTGTTGCTGCTGATATTGCAATGGGCCAAAAACTGCGGCCAATTGCACACACACACAGAGAATAAGCATGTGAGGAACTGCATGTTGCAATTTACAGTGCAATTTGGCCAAAGGTTTATTGTCCATAGACATTGAAAATTCATAATATTTTCAACTGTATTGTTTTTTTTTCTTTCTCTCTCTCTCTCTCTCTCTCTGTGCAAATAGTTAACACTGCGACGCGTTTGTATTCGTACTCTCTCTCACACACCTTCGCGCTTCTATAAATCGCGTTCAAGTGCTAAATGCTGATAAAACTTTTGTTATTGTTTCTCTCACAGTGTGTGCTAGTTTTTTTTTATATATATCTACAAATAAAGCAGTAACATGTCGCTGATATCGGCTTCTTATCGTGCTGTTAGTGAAGTAAGTGTCGTATTTTTTGTTAACTTTAATCAATTATTGCTCATTTAAGATTAGAGAGTAATTATTATTATATTTTATCATATAAATATAACTGCAAAATATTGTTTAAAATGTGAACGCTCTGTGCGATTGACAATCATCATTATCAAAAACAAAAATATTGTCATTCAATTTAATATATTCGTACGTACTAATATTGCTAGATTGATATGTCGATTAACTGAACAATGATCTCTCTTCAGTGTGTGTGTGTGTACGTTTGTGTTAATATTGTATTATTCTAATTAACCTGATTCAAGAAACTGTTTAACTTCACGTCAATATACATACTATATCATATATACCAATTGTTTTATATGAATGGCAGGTAGATTTTGATATTTATTCATAATATTCACAAACATCTAAAGTGTTTGATAATGCCTATAAAATACTTGCTGGTATCCAAATACCAAATTCTGTATCAAGATGTGTGTATTTACCCAAATTTCGATCGCACAGCTTTATATTGCTGCCATGCGAACTATCCGATCGATAACTGACTTTTTGAACTTTGATATTATCATAATTAGCAAGGGTATGTTAGACTCGGCATGATGCGGCATTTTGACTTCTTGACGTCTCTCCCTCTTCAATTATTTCCCAAGTATTTATTACCTGTTGGCACTAAGCTGATGCCATTCAGTCTTCCCAGTTGAAATAATACAGGTTTTTTTTTTTTTTTTGCCAAAATGTTCTGCCAATTATTCACTTTACAAGATTTACATATTCGCTGGGGTGTAAAATGTCTTAACAAAGTTCAAGCTTTAGAAAAGCGTGAAATGCATGAAATGTATGAATTATTAGGAAATTTCAATAATAATAAGTTTAGGCATAATGTCAATGGACTGTTTGGACGATCAAAGTACTTTTAGTCTTTAAAAATAAACGCACATAAATATCAATATTTGTTTTTTGGTGTAAAATCGGAAACAAAAATATGTAATGTCATTGCACTGAGGTTTCTAATTGTGGTGCAACAACAACAACATCAACACAGAGAGTGCAATGAAACGGCACTTTGCATACAAGTCGATGCGACTTGAAGACAGACCGACAGACCCGGAGACTCGAACGCATCATTATAAACAAATTTGCAAATTTTGTTGGCTGTCAGAACATGAATCGAGTGCTAACAATAACTGTCGTTTGCTGCTCCACAAGCATACAGACAGACAGACAGACAGACAGACAGACTGGCAGACAGACAGACAAACAGACAAACAGACACAAACAGACAGCTACAAATGTCAGCTCTCACGTGTGTTGCTTGGTGTGAGGATGGGGTCTGATTATAATACTATGTGCGTTTGCGTATTTTTGTTAGTTCTTATAAACTGGCTTACGCATTTATAAAGCCTTTGCAGCTGTGCACTTGACAATTAACCATAGTTTAAAGTTTTTTAAACAAATCACATCATAGGCCTCAAGCAGCAACAAAACAAGTTACAAACGCCTGCAACAGCAACAGCAAAAACGCGCGCGAGCTGAGTGAGCGGCGCGCAATAAGAATTAATGTGCAACCAAAAGAAACAACAACAACAACGACAACAAGTTTAACAAGGACACAAACAACAATATACCAGATAGTCTTGCACCAATTATTTGGGCTTTTAGGCCAAAACACAGCGACGTCATCCAAGCACAAAATTGCACAAATTAACGCGTTTTCGCTATGTTCAAAAGTCGCGCCAACGTTGTAGGCTTCAAATCTGCAGACAAACAAGCTGTAACTAATATATATGTATTACACACACTCACAAACACACACACACATACATAATATAACAGCTCATGCATGTTATAAATGCGGCAAGTGCAGCAAAAGCGGTTTTTGTGAAATCGAAACGCAAGGCTCGAGCGCGCGTTTAAAAACGCGTGCAAGTCGCGTGTTTGACTGGAAAAGCAGCGAATGTAAATCTGAATGTGTGTATGTATCGTGTTGCATTTTCAACTTGACCCACAATGCGACTGCAACTGCAACATCAGCAAAACAACACAACGAATAAAACAATAGCAAAAACCAGAAACAAAAAAAAAAACATCAAAAACAACAACAACAGCAACAATGATTGCTTTTAATTTTGATCTTTTATTTTATAACTTTAAACTTTGCTTAAATTAATGGGCGGCTAATTGGAATGCGCCTAAAGCTAGCTGTAAAACTATCTATGTGTCTTTGAATGTGTGTGTGTGTGTGTGTGTGTGTGTGTGAGAGTGAGTGTGTGTGAGTGTGTGTGTGAGTGTGTGTGCGTGTGTGTTGCAGTGCGTGTATTGGTCCATTCGTAGTTGCATAATTCGTCTTATTAGACAAGATGCCGCTGGAGTAAAAGTCTCAAGCTGAACCTGAATTTTCGACTCTAAAAGCGACTCACACACACACAAACACACACACACACACACACACACACACTCACACACATACTGCTGCTGCTGCGCTCAACTTGACCTATAAATTGATTTTTATGTTATGCAGGTTCCACAAACCATTTTTTCATTTTCGTTTCCTTTTCTTTGGTTTACTTTGGCTTGTGTTGTTTTTCTTTTTCTTATTTTTTTGCGTCTATTCAAAGCAATTTCTTTTTTTTTTCGTATTTACTTTGGAAGTTTGTGTTTTTGCTTGAATAACCGAAAGAAAAAATCAAATAAAATCACCAAGTGCCAGACGCTGTATCAATCGGAATTGGGTGTAGTTTTAAACCAGTTTCCGGGGCTGCCTCTTTGTTTGAGTTTCTGTTGTTGTTGTTGTTGTTTTTTTAAGAGGATGGGGAGGGGAGGGGGGTAAAAAAGTAAAAGTGTTGAGCTGGACAATTATACGGATTTACAACATTTTGAATTCATATATTATTTTTATTGATAGCATAGCAAATTGTCCCATGGCAGATGACACTTCTTATATAAAAGGCTCACCGCCAGATCCATTAAAATAAATCAAATTAAAAATTGTAGCGCATACTATGGGTGTGAATATACAAATTATAATTTATGAATTATATTTAGACATAAATACAGACCAAAATTTGCAATCAGACTGACCGTCTGCCACTGATACAGTGAGTGAAAGACTCAAAGAGTTGGCAAAAAAAAAAATAAAATAAAATAAAAAACCACAACGAAAACAAAAACAAAAACAAAAACATAAAAAAAGCCAGTCCAACTGCCTTGATGGCCTTGTCAGGCAACAATGTGTGTGAGTGTTTGTGAGTGTGAGTGTGTGAGTGAGTGTGTGAGTGAGTGTGTGCTTGGTATGGGCATAATAATACGAAAAATTTGGACTGTCCATGTTGCCTCATCGCAACGCATCGCATGGCATCGCATCGTCCCAACATCCCAGAAACAGCATCAACACCTTTTTTTCATGTTTTCTGTTTTCTGTTCCAGGTGCTGTTAACAGTCCTCTGTTAACTGTTTCCAGTTTTGCATTTGAAACTTGTTATAGTTGTGTTAGTGTTGCTGTTGCTCTGTTGTTGTTGTTGTTGGCACTTTCGGTTGGGTGGAATATTATTATGGCCGGCACTGTTCACTGTTCACTTTTATTTTGTTGTTGTTTTTTATTTTTTTTTTATTTTTTGGTGGTCTGTCTTGATTTAATTAATTGCCAAGATGTTGTAAATTGTTAATAACAATATTGTTGCCAGATTGTTGGCTGGCATTGTTTCATTTGTTCATTTGTTTGTGTATGTTTTATTTTTCGCTTTTGTTTTTATTTTTATTTTAGTTTGTTTTATATTTATTGATAATATAATTGCTTTTGTTGACTTTCTGTAAGCGCAAACAACGTAAAAACAATAAAGTTTTTTCATCTTTTATTCGGGTATGCATTACTCGAATCAAATTGAGCAAGAGTTTTTAAAACAATGAACAATATTTTGTAAGATTCGTTTGATTTTTTTGTATATTTATTCAGTTTGTCATACACATACTCACACACACACACACACACATCTAACACAACAGCTGTTGTATTAACATTAAGATTTTGTTTTAACTATATGCTGATTAGATTAATACAAAACCAATTGGTTCATTATATTATTTATTGTCAATCGATAAAGTTAAAAGTTCACACTTTTGTTCATTTTATTATAAATAAAAAAATGAATTAGCTAGAAATGTTTTATCACAGAAACGTAAACAAATTGTCGATCAGCTGTCTGCAAAGTTTACAGTTAGATGTTATTGTGCTCTCTCGATTACACACCGTATTCGTAGTGTTGCATTTTATACTGCAATTGGTATTTTTAAGTGAAAATAGATATAATTTATCGAAAATGCAAATATGTAACTCTGAATCCGATCAAATAGTAGGTTTATTTTTGGCACGCACAGAGGATTTGGCTATATACAGGTATTTTTTAAGTACCTTTCAGAAACTTACAAAGTAATTTATTGCATTTTTTGGTAAAAATATTTATCATTTATCGAAAATTCGAATAGCTTTGAAACTGATCAAATACTAGATTTTGGCACGCACAACGAGCCTGTCTTTATACAGGTATTTTTTAAGTACCTTTCAAAAAGTTACAAAGTAATTTATAGTTCCAGTTTTTGGCAATCACATGTCATATTAGAAATGTGCATATTGTTTTTGCGCCACATGCAAAGTCAAAGTCATTCATAAATGGAGCCTTACTTACAAAAACATGAACAAGCTGAAATCGAGCATTCACTCATCGGTAAATACCGCGACGTTTGGTTTGATGACAGTGACGAGGAAAAACCATTGCCAGCGGGGGCCAATCCGTTTCGATGTGACCAAATCCAGAAATCTGCCGTACAGTGCAAGGAGGACAAAACACTGAGTGCTGAAGAGAAAATGAGCAATTTTGTACGATGCATACAGTCACGTGCCGCAATGCCCGAGTACGCCTTAACCCATGAAGTATATTGTGTGGATCTGCCGAAGGAAGCCATGGCATTAAATGTCCAACTGCCCACCATGTCGTTCTCGGAGAAATATACTGTGGGTACTACGATACAGCTATTTGTATCAGAGATTTACAGTCCATTCCAGTTCTGGTTTCACGATGCTAACGATTATCATTCGCTAAACGAGCAAAATACGGAGTTGAATCGCTTTTATGACAAAACCGAAAATTTCAACTGGCGTATGACAAGATATTTTATAAAGGCCTGCAGTTTGTGTGTCATATTCTATGAGAACTGCTATCAACGTGCTCGAATTGTATCTGAACCTGCAGCTGAGTGCAATCTTGTGAATCTGTTTTTGGTTGATACTGGCAAAAGGATTGAGGCACACTGTCAGGATTTATATTTTCTCAATACCGACTTTGCTACTCAGCCAGCGTTTGCCATGCGTGGCACTCTGACTGATGTCTATCCGCTGGGGTTGCACTGGCCACCGGAAGCCACGGAGGAATTCAAGTATCTGGTGGAGGCGCGTGAACTGCACGCCTGTATCAAGGACATCGATCTCAAGGAACGCATACTATTTGTTAATCTCTGCTATGACAAGGCATTTACGCATACCATCAGCTCCAAGATGATTCATGCCGAAATGGCTGGACATAGCCTACATTATACCGATCAATTTCGCGCCGAATACTGTGGTCGACGTGTTCGTTATTTGCGTGAGCGATTGCCTACCTTTGAGATGCTCGAAATGCAGCTATTCCCCACAGAAGAGTGTCAATTTGAGCAAATGTTTGATAATATCATCTATTCGACGAATTTTCATCGATACTATAAACCGCCGCAACTGAGTAATCCTTTTTATCTGCGCCTGCAGGAAGCCTTAGCGGACTGGCTGCTTAGCTACAAGGAGGAGGAGTTGGCCTGGTGCCAGCGCATGAAGAAGAAACGTCGCGAAATCAAAATACAACTACAGCTCGAACGAAAGGAGTTTCTCAAAAAACATCCGGATATTTGTTAGTTTATTTTAAGAGAAGAAACTGTTTAATAAATGTATATATCATACATGTATAGAAGACTAAGCGTTTAGTTTAAACAATTTCCTTTGACTCATTCAATACAAACAATAGATATGATACATTGTTATATACCTAAATTTTTGACATGATTTGTAATTGCTTAGTTGTTCAAATAGACAGCAATATTGTCATCAATACATCAGTACATCATTTACACGATAGATATTTATAGATATAATTTTGATTGCATAATCTGTATTGGTTGTAAAACAAAGTTCAGTTTGTTCTACTATTTAGTTACGTACGACTGTTCCGCTTATGCAATTCAATTAATTATTGATTTAAGTGCAAAGAACTCAATTGAAGGCAAAAATGTCTACCTATAAACTGTTTAATTGCTACATTGTCAGTGTTTATAGTATATAGAAATTCCTGTTGCTTTCCTGCTGTGAAATTCTAGTTTGCATATGGATTTTCATAAGGGGGAAATACCTTAAGCAGTATTTTATAATTTACAATGATATATGATGACTTTTACTATAATGTGAACGGAGTGAAATGACAGTTTTATGGGCATTAAATTTTCATATGGCAGTAATGATTAAGGTCTGCCTAAACTTAGCCTGAGCTGTCTGTCTGTTAACCCCGCCTCTACCCCATTCTCTCACTCTCTCTCTCTCTCTCTCTCTCTCTTTCGGCCTCTCTCTCTGTTACACACGCATACACAGTTAAGTAACTGGACTTATTAGCGGAACAATTAGTTGCAGCCAAGGCGAGTGGCATACAGAAATGCCATTGTGCTGGCCATTTCAAGTGGGGATTTGTTAGTCATGGCTTTAGTGCGATTGCGCTTTTGGGGTTAGGCCCAGCTGAGGGAATTGTCGCTGATGTCGCCACTGGCAAACAATGCTGATGAATGGTCATTATCAGAAGCAACAGCAGCAACAGCAACAGCAGCAGAGCATCAGTCTCAATAACTGACATAGTAAATTTGGAGCTGTTTGCTGTGGCCAGTTTGCGAGATCTCAGTCTCTGACTGCGGCAACTTAGCGACGCTGATGGCGCATAATGAAGCGTTAAAATGTAACGCGCAACAACAGCAGCAGCAGCAATAACCACAATAACAGCAGCAACAACAACAACAGCAACAACAATTACAAATACCTTTTTACACTTGCCGCTGCTGACGGAAGCATTTTTGTGGGCTTTTTGGGAAAGCATTTGGCGCTGGCAGCGCGTGTGAACCAAAGAAAGCGAAAAGCAAAAAAAAAAAAACGAGAAAAAGGGTCAGAGAGACAAGAGATGCTGCGGCCGCTTACGCAAACAACACTTCGCTCTGCACTGGACAGTGTTTGTCTTTATGTAACACAGCTCCAACACCACCAACACCAATACCACCACCAACAACAACAACAAAAACAATTAAATAACATTAAAAAGAAAGACATATAATAATAAACGAAAAAATATGTATTATAGTTTTTTTTGTTCAACTGGTGCCAAAGTCTAAGATACGCAAAAATTCTGACCTAAAGCCACAGCATCAGCATGATATGGCAAAAATAATTTTTTTTTTTATTTAATTTTAAATATATATGTATTTGTATATGTATCAATATATATTAATATATCGTTTATGGCCTGGCTAAGAATTCGTAATGGTGCCTTTTGTGGCCAGAACCTGAAGCCAAATCCCACAAAATTTCCATGCGTTTTGCGGCCAAGTTTGGGGCAAACTCATATATTATGTATAATTAAATTTAAGCATTAGTAGCCGATATTAATAAATACCGGTTTCGTCTAGCAACTCGCTCTGTGATATTGTTTATATATTGTGCACCTTATTTTTCTTTTCTTCTTTCTCCGCTTGATTTCTTGTCTGTTGTTGTTGCCGTGTTTTAGATGCGAGACAAGTTCAACAAACCGTCAAATATATATATTATATATATATATATATAGATTGGATAAACAATAAAATTCTTGACTGTTTTGCCTGCGGATTATTGCGGCCTGCTGTCATTGTTTTTGATACAATTATTTAGTGCATTGGGGGGCCCACCCAGATTGAACGATAGCATCTAATATATAAACAATTATCCAACAGTAGGGACGGATTCTGATAGAAAGAACCCTGTGTTTGGTATATAGTAGATATAGTTTTTTCGAGGCAGTATGGTATTTTCAGTACTGTAAGAATTGTTGTAATAAAGGGTGAGCAGAAAAGTGGTCGAGCGCGTTCGATTGGACCAATTTTTGTGCCTACGCCTTTGCTGTCTAAAATACGTGGTTTCTGTCTATATTTATTGTTGGATGTTCTTTGGTCTTGTTGCAGATGGACTTTAGGTTCGCTAAATCAACGCAATAATACCTTAATAAATATCGAAATATATTTCACTAAAATCTTTAGCTTTAAAATAGAACTAAAATCTTAATATCCAACGAAAGGGATGGTATCCTGCGAACCATATAAGTATTCATGACAAATATGAGTACTGTAGGTCTTATAGTTTCCGAAATCTAGGTGTTCATACACACAGGCATAATTCAATCGTCCCGTTCCTCATCCTGCTCAAGAATATGTTGACTTTACGGGGCATGCCGCCCTTTCACAAAGCTAATAGATCATTTTGTGTTGTTTATATACAGGCTCTTAAAAAAGTGCGCAATAATTTGCGAATAGAGGAGGCAAAGAACAAAGACGACATCAACAAGTCGACAAAAACTGTTGCCTGTTTGTAAATTGTATTAGATTGATATTAGAGTCGAGGTGTGCGAAGCATTTGCATTGCCTTATTAAAAGCTGATGAAGCTGCCACATACATGCATACGCACACATGTAAACACGGATGTAGACATACACTCACTCACTCACACACACACACACACACACACACATTAAATAATTCGAAGAGATACGCAATGCACTCGGTTAGTTTGCGCAGTGTAACGACAAGTGCGAACATGTGCGATCAATTAATGCGGCTGTTTATTAAAGAAATGCAAAGCGATACACACACACACACACACACAAACACTTATAATCATACACACAAATGACTTGCGGTTATTGTTGTTGTTATTGTTATTTGTGTTACGGTTTGAGCACAAAATACAAACAAACCCACGCCCTAAACTTCAACGGCAGCAATAGCAGCAACGGCAATGGACAGTCGAGTTTGTGTGCGAAGTCTTTTGTTTTGGGGGGAGCTTAAACGCTTTACATGTGTCGATGACAGAGATAAGGCTGACAAATAATTAATCTCGACATTGTGTATATAACTAGTGCATATTGTATTAATAATTTGATTGATTAACTGTAATATCAGACTTCCGCTACATTCGAGTAGTTAGCACAATCGAGCCTAAATAAATTGTGTACTAATCACTCTGACTACACGGAAATTTATTGTGATTTGTTTCTGTAATAGTTTATCAACTAAACTGTTTTGATGGCAGAATAACTCAGGCTCAAACAGAGTGGCAAATAACAAACTGTGCAAACTGTGCAAAACAAACAATTAAAATTTTAATTGTGGTACGGCGATAATGTCCGATAAATGTGTATTATTTTCAGACTTAATGTGATGAAAATCACTGCAAGTGTGAAGAGGAAAACTGGTTTAATAATAGACTATAATACATCTCAGATTTCCAGTAATTTTCCTAAATCAAATGCCATAAAGTATAAACATTAGGCGCGCTTGTTACTGACCTACAGTTTGCATAGTTGCATTCATTATCGACTGGAAAATAACTTAATTCATACTGACGCTTGGCATATTTACTAAATGTTATGTAATTGCGATAATTCTAGAATGTACAGACCTGTAATATCTGACTACTAGTCATACCTATATAGTCTTTACTTCAAGTCGTGAAAGTACAAAAGTATTTTAACTATGCACACACCGGAAACAAAGTATTATCAAATTTTTCCATTATAATATTTCCCTTTTGTTTTTGTTTGTTTTTTAATTTTAGTAATTTTTTTTTTTTGAAATTTAATTAATCAGCGTGTAACACGCAGCCATAAAAAGTGAAAATTTCCATGCGTAATTAGATGCAATCAGCTGCGGCAACATTGTTGCCCCTACCCAGACTTAAACTCAGACTTAGTCTGGGATTCATACTCAGACTCAGCCTCTGTCTCTTCACATGAGTCATAAACACTGAGCAATGGTGACAATTCGATAATATGCTTCACTGGATACTCGATTGCGTCATATGTAAATACAAGTGCCATACTCGTTTTTGTTTTTGTTGTTTTTTTTTTTATAGGCTTTTTTGCCAAGTCATGGCTGTTGTTGTAGCTGGCACACTGTGCGTATGCGTGATATGCCCGCTGTAATGCGGACAACGGATCCTCCCACTTAGAAGCTGAGTGTGTAATATTAAACAAAAAATGGCAGCCATTAAGTCAACTAAAGACTAGGCTTGTCACACACACACACACACACACACAGACACACATGGATATATTCACACATGAACAGATAGACATCAAGTTAATAACAATAAAACAAATCACCGCAGTGCAGTTTTCCCACTTTTTGACTAATAATGCCAGGCCAGTCGGGTTCTGCAACCCCGTAATTACAGCTACTTCTCTCTGCAGTGTGAGCCACACCCGCACACAGCACGAGCAGCCCACGGCCGGTGCACTGCCTAATGGCAGGCACTGTGTTTTAATGAGCCAAGTAAACCCCAATGAATTGACTTGGCTGCAGCTCCAACTAAATACAAGCATGTGCACAAGGCGACAAATAGGCATTGTTTGGCTTAACAGACAGACAGACAAACAGACTAACAGACAGATAGACAGACAGATAGATGGATAGAGAGACTGACAGTCGAACAAAATGCTTGACCAACTGATCGCCCAGTGGCAGCACGCTCTAAATACTTGCCACTGCATGACATGCAGATGAATGTGGCAGCAGGTGGTGCAAGTGGTGCCAATGGTGCCGACGGCGTTACACTCAAAAGGCTAAATGAGGCAACAAAATATAAAGGCTGACACGTGCACAAAGTGCAGGATAAATAAATCGCTAATGGCCTGATGAATTTATAAAGTGTTGAAACATTTCAAATCAAAAGTTAATTTTCACATGTGGCAATCAATACAAATTGCACTCGAAAAAATGTGTTCAAAAAATTTGTAGATCCACATAAATATAACTAAGTCATATAGCGTACTTTAAAGTAAGAGTATGTGATTGTATATCATGAGGAAAAATATTTTTATTTACACTGCATAATGAATATTCAAACTGAAATTTGCATGTACATAAATATTATTTAATATAAACGATGTGCTCATATCACTTGATTAACGTTGCTGTCCATGCAAATAGCATCATCTAAAAATAATATACACTAGTTATAGCTATAGCTATTTGGAGAATTTGGGTCAACAATTGCTTGACTCTAGTAGGAAGGAGTACAAAATATAGATCGTTTTTCCACTTGCAATGGTTTGGTTATTTTTCTTTGATTTTTAATTTGCTTAATGCCTAAACTATCAACTTGGTATAGCCAAATTATTAACACAGTTTGGTTGGCCGAACTTTGCATAAAACTCTGGCAAATCGTTGCAAATTATAGCCATGAATTTGCCATTATTGTAAAATTTTAAAACAAAATTTGAGGCTAAAGTTAAAGTGTTCATAATAACACTGAGATTTTCGGCTGTTGCATGCCACAATTTGTGGTCATTAGTAAACATATGAAATAATTCTTATGTTGATTACAATGTAGAGCATAGAAATCAGTAGTAGTAGTAGTAGTAGTAGTAGTAGTAGTAGTAGTAGTAGTAGTAGTAGTGGTATAGTATGTTGATTTCATAAATATTTCCTGTTGTTTTTTGTTGCTGTATAATAATGTCTGCATTGCTGGCGTTAAATTGAAAGCCGTAGCAAAATGTCGTGAGTTACGATTTAAATTTTAATTTGACTTCTGTATCACATTACAATTAATAATTTTGCAGCTGCTGTTCATAAATTTGTTTTGCCTTGAATCGAATCGAATCGAATCAAATCAAATATGCCCATAACGGATTAGGCGAAATTGATTATTGATTATAGACTAAATAAACCATAGAATTAGTATGACGTTTTAGTATGAATTGTAAGCTGTTTACTTGCTGCTGCTGTTTGGCTATAAGGAAATCACGAGCCACGACGAGACTTCTGCAATTTACAGCTAATTAACTAAGCCCCTTTCTCGATAATGACTACCGTGTTCTATGTTTTCTATTTTTTAATATTTGTGTTGTGCCTAGGTCTGAGTAACTAACATGCGGCTCGATTATTGAAACAATGATTAGCATTAGCATAACTTGTTTAATTTTGTTTTGCATTTGACTAATTATAATTTGCATTGCAATATGCACACAATACACTATGATATATGGCATATACATTTATAACTGTACGATATTTACATTGCGCATTTATTATAATATATCAAATTACACACACAGAGCTGATTGTATGACTGGCTGATTGACTGACAGACTGACTTCAATCGGTCTACTGCTTCAAGGCTGATGTAAGCTAAAGATTGGACAGATTTTGTGTTCTTTTTTTTTTGGCCATATCTCTTGGCCATGCTTGTGTGCTAATCACTGGCTACTAATTGATATATGCATATTATAACAGCAACATACGGAAATCTAATGAGAATGTGGTTTTCCGTGCATCAAATATACATACATACAGCCAGTATTGGATATTTTTATTTTGGCTAATTTTTTTAGTGTGGCTTTGATGCAGATTTAATTATACTGTTAATCGCATGCAGCGTGTATAAGGCCAGAATTGTATGTACATATGTATGAATTATTGTATACTTATGTGTATGTGTCTATGCATGTGCGATTATCTCCGCCTCCCTTTGTTCAGTTGCCGTTCGAAACTTTTCGATCGTGGGCATAAATTGATGAATTTTTGGCTAGATTTTTTTTTTTTTATATATTTTTTATGCTGTCTAGAGGCATTAAAGTACATACATACATACATATATCGTAAAGTGTTGCAATTGAGTCTTTTGAGCGTTAAAAGCATTTATATTGCTTTGACTTTTGAACCTTAAATGCAGCCAAGGCTGTTTTAGCCATTGCTTAACTAATAATTTACATTCTTTTGATATTTTTGTTTAATGTTCGTGCTTTGCTTGATTAACATGTTGTTGTTGTTGTTGTTATTATTATTATTGCAGGAATACCTTTCACAGTTTTATGATGGCTGGCGGGATCTTATGGACAACAAATCAGATCAGCGCACCAGAGACTACCCGCTCATGAGCTCACCCTTTCCAACGATAGCAATCAGTTTGACATATGCGTACTTCGTAAAGGTGAGTACCCCTAGTGACTTCAATGCCTCCATTCCATGCCCATGGCACAGGGAATCACCTGGGCTAAGTAGGAGGCGTTCTCGTCATATAATTGCCATAGCATGCCGTTTGAGGGGAAAAACCCCAAATGAGTTGACGCTGCTGACGGTGCTGCTGCGGCCGATGCTGAAATGTAGCACTCAAGTCGAAAAATTGTTGCCACTGAGTGGCAAAGCTTGCTTATTAATTTGCTGACCAGCAATTCTAGATTCTAGTTATACACACATACATCTATATATGTATATCCATATATGTATACGTATATATATGTATATATTGGCAGTTGTTAATCGACCGTTGCTTGCATTTCTCGGCTGCTGCGTTTATGTCCTGCCGAACTAGTTTTTTATTTTTGTTGGTTTTTTTCTTCTTTGTTGTTTTTGAGCGTTTTTTTTTCTGTTGTCTCGCAAAAAATAAGTTCAGGGCCAGTCGCCACATATTCAAAATCAAAGCCAATCAGCGGCATATGTTGAAACTGTGACCCAAGTGGGCCAAAATTACATATGCAAAAATCCCAAAGAAAAAAAAAACAGATAAAAGTCCAACAAAAACTTTAAAAATTTGAAAAAAAAAAAACGAAAAATCGATTTCTATTTAGGTTTCCAGCTTACATTTATACGCATACAAACATACTTAATACATATGCATGTAATCATTTAAATGGCTTTCACATAGCAGTCAAAAGACAACTAGCGCAGAGAGAGAGAGAGAGAGAAACAAAAGACTTGAGCAACGAACTTGTCCCAAAATCAACACGGACAAACAAAAAGGCAGACGGACTGACTGACAGACAGACAGACGAACAAGCAGACAGCGTGGCAAGCAGGCAGACAGACATACATACGGACAGACAGGCAGACAGACGGACAAAGCGTTAGACATACAGCCGCCGATTGATTTGATAATTGCAGCATCGCGCCTTTGTTTGATCATGTATATTAAATGGGCAGCAGCAATTAAATTCAGTGCGCGCCACACGATGTGGAAATGAAATAACAACAACAACAACTAGATTAAGCCTGCAGCTAAAGTTAAGCATGCCTAAAGAGCGTTACTAGAGCCAAAGATCAAGGCTGTGCTTAATGCCTTTTTCCTTCTTTTTTTTGTATTTTTGTATCTGCAGCGCAACAAATTTCCTACATTTTTATCAAGCTCAAATCAAATGCTTTGCTTTGCTTTGCTTTTTTTGTTTTTGATTTAGTTGTTCAAAATTGCTGCAATAACAAATTAATCTGTGTGTGTATACCCATGGCAAATGTGTTAACAAGGGTAGCCCAATTATGCAATAGATAAAGCCACCTAGATACTAATACATATTCTTAAAGAGAAGCCAAGGCTTTTTAAGCATCTCATTTAAATGATGTCAAATTAGTTACAGTTTAGTTAGTCGTATATAGATGTATATTCTGATGTTAACATGTAATGTTTCTGTGTCTTAGAATTAGTTGAAACACTTAGATTCACACCATAGAATTCATAAAAATTAAAATTCTATACAAGTTTAAGATTGAAACTAAAAGTGAAGGATTTGATATAGGTAGATTTGTTAATTTTGCTTTGCATACTTTAGTTATATTTTTTTGGGGGTTAGGCAGCACAATTAATGATGATATTTAATCAATATGCCGTTCAATTAATCAATACATTTAGATTAAAAGCTTGGCAAATCAAAGCATTGAAGAGCTCAAGTTTAAGCGCCTTAGACAACTTTTACACGCATAAATGAACAACATAAAGATGCCACAATTAATTAAAAATATAAAATAAAATATTTATGGTATATACACTAATAAATATTGAATTGATTTTTAAAGGTTCTTGGTCCCAAACTGATGGAGAACAGAAAACCATTCGAGCTGCGAAAAGTGCTAATCGTTTACAATGCGGGGCAGGTGCTTTTCAGCATGTGGCTGTTCTACGAGGTGAGTAGTAGGAAATTCTGTGTAGAATTCTGCGTTCTTCGATTACCTAGAAATACTAATAATAAAATTAATTGAATTTCTTTATTTTATTTATATATATCCATATACTTTCAGTCGTGCATAGGCGGCTGGCTGAATGGCTATAATATCAGATGTGAGCCCGTTGATTATTCGAATTCGCCGCAAGCGATACGTGTGAGTATATAACTAAATATATGTATAATACCCTTTTATATATAGTATGTATTCGTATTGGTGTTAAATGGCAGATTTTATAATTCAGCCAAAATTCGAGTTCCATATGAACTCAATGTTTGTTCACTGTGCCAGTTTTAGGCACAATACAATCTGTCTTAAAGCCAAAGCCAGTTCCACATATATATATATATATATTTATTTCTTCATTCTTCGTTTTGCTTAAAACATATCTTTAACTCTAACGGCAACTGGTTCTTATGCTAATTCAATGATTCGATGACAAATTCTCAATTCTTATAATGCTCAATACTCGAATGAAGCCGGCCGGCTCTATTGACAGATTGAAGACTCACGTGTGTTCTCTCTCTCTCTCTCTCTCTCTGTGTGTGTGTGTGTGTGTGTCTGTCAGATCAAATGGATCTATAGAAAGTGCCAAAAACGAATTTTTGAATTGCTGAATGTCAATGAATTCCAAAAATTTGCATAGAAGCGCAAAAATTAGATGCGTAGGGATATGCACGTGTGCCGTTAAGCCATCAAATTTATAGCCAGCTGCTATAATCATACATATTTATATATATATATGTATATATGTAAGTCTGACGTGCTGACTGAATACTTCAGCGTGTCAAGTTCTTTGGAGAATTCTATATTTATTCAACGATTTCGGCGTATTTATTATTTATAGCAAACAGAGTTGTCGTCGAAATAACTATAAAAAGTGTGCCCATTCTCACATTCGCTACAGCAGTGATGCCATTTCGCCAAAATGTTCTAGTGTTGCAAAACGATCTACGAAAAGTGCAGTAGTTTAACAGGAGTGCATCGCTGTTAAATTACAGGGATGCCAACTAGTTCAAATGTTTTAGTAGGTTTCTATCAGAGGAATATGTACACCTATAAATAAAACAAATTTAATTAGAGCATAAATATGTAGACTGCGAGGTTTACTTAAATATATACTATATTAAGAAGAGTTAAAAAAAGTAAGAGCAAATGATCGTAACTGCTAGAATATACGCCTCTATATAATATATTCTCTATATGTGTTACAGACTGCTAATGGCTGCTGGTGGTACTATTTCTCCAAGTTCACTGAGTTCTTTGACACATTCTTCTTTGTGATGCGCAAGCGGTACGATCAGGTGTCCACGCTGCATGTGATCCATCATGGCATTATGCCGGTGTCCGTCTGGTGGGGTGTCAAATTCACACCTGGCGGCCATTCGACGTTCTTCGGTTTCCTCAACACATTCGTGCACATCTTTATGTATGCGTATTATATGCTTGCCGCCATGGGACCCAAGGTGCAGCGTTATCTCTGGTGGAAGAAATATCTAACGGTGTTGCAGATGATACAGTTTGTGCTCGTCATGGTGCACTCGTTCCAGTTGTTCTTCAAGAACGATTGCAATTATCCAATTGGCTTTGCCTACTTCATTGGCGCCCATGCGGTCATGTTCTATTTCCTCTTCTCCAACTTCTATAAGCGTGCGTATGTGAAGCGTGATGGCAAGGTATGTATAATATAATCTCTATCATATATAAGGAGAATATCCATCTTACCTTTGCTCTGTTTTGTAGGACAAATCCGCCATCAAGGCGAATGGTCATGCCAATGGCAGCATCAAGCAACTCAAGGATGGCGGTGATGCGACGCATCTCAATGGCAGCGTCAACAGATTCCAGAACACCTTCAGCAAATTCACCACAGAGATGTGCAATCCGGCGCTGAATAACAATGCCAATACGACGCGACAGCGACTCCTCCTAAATGCGGGCAACAAGTGAGAAAGCAGCAGAAAGAGAGACAGAGAGAGAGAGAGAGAGAGAGAGAGATCCTAGTCGAATGCTAGCCAAGCAGTGACTAGTCAGAGGAAAAGGAGAAGGATAAGGATAAGATGAGGAGCAGCTTAGGAGGGAGTTAAGCAGCCAGCCAGCCAACCAACCAAGAAAACAAAGCATAAATTAATTACACATATACATACACATACACACACACATACACACACACATACACACACACACGCACACTTATATATATATATAAATGTATTGTTATATATGTATATATGTAACAGATTTATCATAAAATTTACATTACGTAACATTAATTTAAATTTTAAGCATAGGGAGTCCAAGTGTAATTCTAAGCCAAAACGACAAAACATTTCTACATTTGCACAGACAAAGAAACAAAATAAATGAAATTCTAAAACATATTGTCAACGAGATCCTGAACATAACGAATCTACACGTATATATAAACTAACTGTATCTATATCTATAACTAAATCTATAACTGTAACTATATCTTTATATATAGTATTGTATTGCTTGCAAAGCAGAGGAATACTTTCTTATATGATTGTCTAATTTTTAAAAAGATTTTAGGTAAAGAATCATGTATATATATAAATCTATAACTGTATAACTTTATATCTAAACCTTTGTACAAATAGCTAATCGACAGATTGACAGATTGATGGCTTGATTGATAGATTGATTGTCAAGTGAAGACAGTCCAGGGTCTTCTACGGTTTGTGTTTTTTTCCACGCCTATAATTCTTTATTCTAATTTCTTAATTTGTATTTATGGTAATGCAAGCAACGAGTTTTTTTGTACGTGTTTATTAATTTTGTTGGATTTCTTTCGAACAACTGAGATGTGTTTTTTATTTTATAAATAAAACTGAGATTGAAAGAGAGAGAGAGAGAGACAGCGAGAGATTTTTTATTGTAATTCATATTTTGATTATTATTATTTATATATTGTTGTGTGTTTGATTTTATTATTATATCATAAGCTATTTTCCAAGCTTAGAAAATTAGCCACCAATTTGACAGATCATTAGTTATGAAGTAATATCACGAGAGGGAGAGAGAGAGAGATAGGAAAAAGCTGCTGTCATCGTGATTGAGCATTATATGGA
>JBANCZ010001492.1:0-21294 GCA_037040025.1 Sphaerogastrella javana | reverse complement strand
AAGGAAGAAAAAAAAAAAAAAGAGTGATAGAGAGAGAGAGAGAGAGAGGGAGTGAGAGAGAGAGGGAGAGAGTGAGAGAGAGAGAGAGAGAGAGAGAGAGAGAGAGAATGAGAGAGAATGTGTGAAAGTGATAGGGGTAGAAAGATAGCCAGAGGGAACAATGTAGAACTTTGTATTCTATCTTTCATTTCTTAGATCTTTTGCACTTTTTCCTCTACCAACCGAAATGAAAGTATTCAACTTTATAGAAACACAGGTTTACTTTGAATATTTTTAATATGCAACCGACATAGATACCCTGTACCCCGCTTAGCTATCATATCAATAATCATTACAAGAAAATTCGCGAATTGTGGGTCATCGCAGAAAGAGAACTGCTTCATTTTACCCAACTAGAGGAATACCTGGTATTACCTTCTGGTAAAAGCTAGAGGGCAACATGAATGCTATGGTTATATATAAGGTTGTATGGTAAACCTTTTGTATATATATTATATGTATTTATATATATGTAGTCAATGTTGGAACATTGTTAGGGGTTGCTCTTTTTAGAATGTGTCTCTAAGACTGTTAATAATATTCGATGAATACGCGTCTCTCTGTTTGAGTGTTTGAGTGGGTCTGTCTGGCTGTATGTCCTTGGCGATAAATTGCTGTACCTATCACGTACACCAATACACACGCACAATTATAATATATATATATACGTACATGCAATGTGTTCGATTAGGGGACTTACGGGGTTTCCATCTCTGCCCCTACGCTAAATATAGAGTATTCGAATTAAATCTGTATAAATGCCAAAAATTTGATTCAAAGGAAAAACGTGAAGCGAACAAAGTGAACGCAACCTCCCTCTCCATATGAATGTATATACATATGTATGTGTCTATATATATATATATAGTACATATTTAGTACATATTTGTATATTCTTAGAAGTTGCCGTGTGCGTGCTTAATGCACATTTAAAATTTTGGATACATTCAGCATATCATAATGCCATTTTTTTGTTCTCTCTCTCCTCTCTCTGGAGCTTGAGCTTGAAGCATTTAAGTTGATAGCCTTTAAACTTTTTGCCAATCATGTGTGTGAGTGTGTGTAAGTGTGTGATTGTGTGTTTGAGTGTTTGAGTGTGTTTGAGTGTGTATGATTCGGTTTGAAGCGGAGCTGTCAGTCCATTATCAGTGGGGTTGCAGCTGTAGCTTTGGCTAAAGCACATGCAATCTATAAACTTTTTCGCTCGCAGTTTGGTTCACATAAACGAGTGCGTGTGAGTGTGTATGTGAATGTGTGTGAGTGTTAGTGTGTGCGTGTGTGTGACTGTTGTGTGCACTCGTGTTGCATAGCTTCGTTGCAATTGTAGTTGTTGGCCTTACTGTAGTTCTAGTAGTTTTTAGTGTCAGTTGGCTTTGTGCAGCGCTGAGTAGACTAATGTGTTTTGCAGTTCCCCATTTTCGCACTATCCCTCCCTCTCTCTCTCTCTCTCTCTCTCCCTCTATCTCTGCCCCCCTGTCTATCTCCCTCCCTATCGCTTTTTCTCTTAGAAACACGACTTAGTATGTATGCAGGGCACAGAGTGTGGCCATACTTTATGGCAGTTTTAATTCGGTTTCATTGCTGTCGTTCAATCATTGGAATTCTATTCCAGTCACGTTTCGGCGCGTTTGTTGTATGTTTTAGGCCAATTGTTGTCTACCGAATACTCTGCTTTCTCTCTCTCTCTCTCTCTCATTCTATCTCTACCTATCTCACTCTCTTTCGACCTGTGCGTTTCACTTATTTCCTTGGGTTTTTTATTTGGAATTCATTTATTTTTTTTTGGAAATCCACTGTGATCTTAGTACAAAGTTTACAGTCCAAAGGACACGCCCATTGCCAAAATACGCCTACGTTCGTGTACTTCTCTTTCTCTCTCTCTTTCTGTATATATCTCTGTCTCTTTCTGTATCCTTAAATGACGTTTTGCATTTTGTGTATTACTGTTTTTGCTACCATTCCAGCGATAAAAACGTTTTAAATTAACATTTTGTTTCGTTTTTGTTTTCTGTTTTCTGGTTTTTTATTTTTTGCTTTCTGGAAATAAACAAAATTGTTGGGTAAACGCCATCTATAGACATATCGATTGGCAAGAGCCGTAACTATGACTATAATATTATTCAAGAGGTCAAGTGTTCTGAAATTAATTTAAAACTAAGGTGGACTTATTTGGGATTTTACAAAAATTTCGCCTGAATGTCATATAAATCCCAAAATTGCCTTCTATATATGTAGGCAAATTATAATAACTGAAACGAGTATGCATGACTCTAAGAATCGTTGAGCGAGTACCCGAACCAAAGAGGATTATAAGATTTGAAGATCGAATAAAAAGGAAGTGGTACCACAATCAAATATTTGTCTTACTTTTATTCAGCTTAAATATTATGAGAATTTTAGAGAAAAGCTTAAACACTTACTGCAGCAATGATCAGGTTTAGTTATTTATTGCTAGTTAATAGTTTATATTTATTACTATTATTATTATTATTATTATTGTTTTGAATTATTGGTCTTTCAATGTTAACTAGTTTACGCTGGGGCTCATCCATCAGCTCCTAGCAAGAACTGGCAGCTAGTTGATGGTTTTATGTTAACGCCAATTTTGCCACACATTAAAAACAGGAAAAAAAAAGAAATGGCAAACATTGCCAGGGGCAAATAGTAGGTACAACTAGAGCCGAAGTCATTTGGCTGGCCAATTAACCAAAGTGAATGGCGGTGGGGCAGAACATTAACTGCCAGAGGCGGAAAACATGAAACTATAACTCAAAGTTAATGAAATGTAGAACGAGTCGTTGGTCACAAAAGCCACCCGATGCGTACAATCGATATGCAGATACTCTGTAATTTTTTATTAATAATTCATAATGACGCTGTTGCCGAAATCTAATATATTTGCTTATAACTTGTGAATACGAATTCAACTACAAGTTGAATCTATGCTCTACATTTACAGGGTATACAACTCGTCGAGTTGCAACAGTTTTAAAAGCAAACGGGGTAAAAGGCAAGGAATCCGTGTCGAGGTAAAGTCAAGTCAAGACAAGTCAAGTCAGGGCGAGTCAAGTCGAGTCGAGTCGAATTGAGGCGATGCGAGTTTTGTGTTGACTTGAGTCGAGTTGAGCTGAGTCGACACATCAGGCAGAAAGCTACTTTATTCTATTTCCGTTTCCGGCTGTTGTCGTCAGGCGTTGACATAGCTTTGTTGCTGTAGTAGTTATTGTTGTTGCTGCCATTGTTGTTGTTTTTATTGTTCATGTTGCCTGTTGTCAAGCGGTCGAGTATGTAATGTATTTCCGCTTGCCACTAAATGTGGCATGGGCGTAGGAGACCCCCTTCCATCCTTTCAGAAACTTGTGCCGTTAACTGTGTGCGTGCCAAAGCAATGCACAGCGATAATGAAGCCAAGTAAGTAAAATAAACTGCACGAAATGAAAACAAACGAAGGGCACAAATGAATACAGACACCGAGAAACAGAGAACGACAAAGTACGAGCGAAAAAGACAGAGAATGTGGCACAGACAGAGATAGATAGAGAAAGAGAGAGCTTTCAAGTCACAGCAGAGCGCAATAAAGTTGAGGCAAATCCCTAATAATGCTAGGGTTAGAAATACTAATACCCCAACAAAATGTTACTCCAAATGTCAATGTCAACGCCCACACGCTCACAGGCCCACAGTGCGTATGCTCAATGCTATCTATTCGATACAAAGAACACGTCGAACTTGCAATTTCACTGGGAGCCAAATAGGAACAAGATGAATCTCAGCACTTGTATACCCTGTATATAAATAAGCAATGCTATCAAATGGACAACTCTGTGAATAAACTTGCAAAAATATATAAGGCAGAGCCAGAGACTTACGCCTCTCTTTGAAGGAAAGAGACATATAGAGATAGATAGAGAGACAGGGAGAGGGTTGCATGGTCTATCAAGAGAGCTGTCGTTTGTGCGCCATATGGCTGAAAGTCTTTCAGAAATTCAGCGTCCAGATATATGGAATTGACTGGACACTTGCTGCATAAGTAAATGGCACAAGCTGTTGCCCCCCTAGGGCGACTTCAGTGTATCCCAAGGCACAATGCAGCAACTGGACGTCAAACTCAGCGCACAGCAGCAACAGCAACAATGGCAGCAACATCAGCATCAACAACAGCAGCAACATCTTCCAAAACAACAACAGCAGCAACAGTAACAGCATAAAGATTGACAGCAGTTTGTAGTTGCCCTATAGAATATCAAGATTTATGCAATGCCTCTACCAAAGCTTGGGAAAATGCCATGGCCCCAGTAAGAGAGCAACCACAACAACGTCAACAACTTTAAATTGCTGCGGGTGAAATTGTTGTACCCGAGCCCAACGAAATACTGGGGGCACAAGTGTCGCCAGAGACAGCACTGCAACAAGTACCTCTTCAATAATAAAAAAAAAAAAATAACAAAGGTGCAGGTTATTTAAAATGATATCATATTGCAAAACTTGCACTGGGAATTTGTAGAACCCTTTGGCTGTATAAATAAAAAAATATCATAAATGGAACACTCAATGTCAGAAATTTATAATAACATTTTCAGAACATTTAAGACATTTTTTTTCGCTATGATATATACATAGAAGTTTCAATATAAATAGAATTATAGAATAGAGATAAATGAAATGAAATTAATAATAATGTATTATGAGCCTTAACTTAATACGTTTTTCCTAAGCTAAGGAGCACTAAATGATAGAAAAGAATAATGTAATTTTAGAGCCCTATACAAATTTCTATTTCCAATGCTATATATTCCAATATATATAATATAAATAAAAGTGTAGCACAAATAGTGCAGTTTATAAAACATATGAATAATCTTATTTTCAGAGCCTTGTATAAATTTTTAATATGCTATGCCATATATATAAGATATTTTTGATATAAATATACGTATAGCATAAATATAGCATTATTTCATTTATAATTTAATAACAAAGAGTTTAGAGCGTTATGTAAATTTTGATATGGTAATTATATAGGGGCCTTCTATGTAAGGGACAATTTTGATGTTAGTTTTGTGATAAAAATGATCAAAGATTTGTATAGATTATTTAATTACACAAAGAAACTCTATTATTTTCATAAAATTACATCTATCCAAATTCCGGGCTATTCAAAAAAAAAAAAAAAAAAAAAATATTGGAAAAGTCTATACAGATATTAGAGTAGCTTTAAATGCCGTGAATACAATTAAGGCTTGCATATAATATATATGTCACAGCGAGGAATGGTTTAATGTCGGCTCAGCGGATTGCTTCAAAAGTGTTTTGCATAGTCGCCAGTCGCTAGTCGGCAGTTGTCGAGGGCAAAGCAGCGACCAAAAGAGCCGCATAAATGATAGATAATGCCCGGTAAATTGTTGCACGACATGCTGCTAACTACCAAAACGAGCCATTGCATACTTTATGAGCTGGGATTATGGTCATTAAGGCACTCACACACCAACACATAGACGGATATGTATGTAGGTATATGTATTTGTTAAGGAACACATATATATAGTCCATATATTTGTAGTATATGCCTCGTATAGCAGCAACAGTTGGTGTGATTATATCTCTCTGTCCATTTTCAGCTTACTCGCATGAGAGATGCTGCAGCTCTGTGCAACTCTCTTTTCCTATCTCCACGCCTTGCACTCTTACTCATGATCTCACTATATTCCTCTCTTTATACCATATCTCTCTCCTTGACTTACTATGCATGCTTAAAATTTATTTATAACAACAGCAACAACAGCGACCACAGCATCGACATCAACAACAGCAATAAGAGCAGTACGAGAAACAAGATCGACCAAAGCAACAACAGTTACGGCAACAGCAGAAACAACAACAACAGCAACAACAGCAGCAACAGCAACAACAGCAACAGCAAATGCAACAGTAACAACAGTAACAACAGCAACAACAGCAGCAACAGCAACAACAGCAACAACAGCAACAACAGCAACAACAGCAACAAAAGCAGCAGCAACAGCAACAACAGCAGCAACAGCAGCAACAGAAACAATAACAATTATGTTGTATAAAGTCAAGTGGATGGTCACCTTAATAGGCAACATAGTTTTAGTGTTGTCGCTACCTTCCGGTCCGTTACTGTACCCACTGTACCGCAAAATAGAGATGAGTCATGCTGAATGTAAGGTATATGGAGCTGAAGTTCGTTTTGGTTTGATTTTTTATGCTGTTTTAGCAAATTGCTGAAACTTTTATTTTTATTTTTAGATTGCGTAGCGTAACGACAATGTGACACATGCAGAGACAAAGTGTGAGAGAGGAAAAGCTACAGAGTAAAAGAGTAAGACAGATAGAGAGAGTGAGATTGGAATAAAATGGGAGTGAAAGTGTGAGTGGGAGTGGGAGTGTGTGTGTATGTGTATGTGTATGTGTGGGAGCATGTCTGGGAGAAGAGGTTAACACAGAAAGGTTGGCTCTAAGCAACCCCCGAAATTAAGTGTACAGCGAGGACAAGCTCACAGCCATAAGGCAGTTCATTGAACGGCCCGTGAGACGACGAGCAATGATGATGACAACGACGCTACCTACTTAAGTGTTTCAGGGGAGCAACAAGGGGAGGTTTTCTGATAACCTGCACCCTCTACCCAAACGACTTGCCTTATGGCTCTTAGCTAAGTGTGTGTCTGTGTGTGTGTGTGTGTGTGTCACATAGTCAGCCTAACCGTAACTTGTCTTGGCACCCCCTCCATTGCTTGAGCTCAACAACAAATCGATTTCCACTGATTGATTATGCGTCAGGGTCTTTGGCCTAGCCCCTCCGCAGGGGCGCAGAGATACCAACAAAAAGTTAAAACGAAGAGGCAGAGAGACAGGGACAACCAGAAAGAGAGAGAGAGAGAGAGAGAGAGGGAGAGAGAGAGAGAAAGAGAGTGAGTACGGGTAAGGGATTTGGGGAGCGCTAACTTTTTACTCATTGCTGGCAAATAATGTTCGACAAATGCGTGTGGCATAAATGAGGCAGGGCCTTAAAAGGTCAAATATTGTGGTAAACAATGCACAATGCGTGACGCCGATAAATCAATATCAAACAAAATAAATGACAGACCAACAAACATAGAGACACACACAGAAAGAATAAAAGAGATAGAGCTCTCTCTAAAGAGAGAGAGAGAGATAGATAGGGAGAGAGACAGATAAAGACAGATACCAACTGACAAACTGAATGCAAACTGTCGGAAACTGACAAAATGACAAAGGACACAATCGAAATTGGTTCAAGAAATGGAAAGTGAAAATGTTGGGCAAATATTTAAAATATTTTTCACATTCATTACGTATATAAATAAATTGCAGGAACGCGAGTGAAACAGCCAAAAAAGAGAAATACATAAATATATACATATATATAAATCTGGAGAATGGAGAAAGTGAGAGAAGAGAGTTAGAGCAAGAGGGAAACACAGACAATGGCGAAATGTACCCACTTAAAATAGAAAATAAATGATGTTGACTTCTTGCTTTTCTTTGGCTACATCGCCAGAGAAGTCAAATAATTGTCAATTCTCATTGTACACGATGGAAATGACAGATATTATTTTACCATTATTACTGCATTTATTTATATTGTATTTTAAATTAAGCACTTTAGTTTTATTGCTATCGAATTACTATTGTATCATATATACTATATAGTATATATAATGAAACTGTTCGACTGGCAGCAGACCTTCAGGCCAATAATGAGTTTACTTCACTTCACTTTCAGTAGTTTCATCTTTTAATTAAGTCAAGCGAAATGCTTTGTATTTTATTCTATGAAAACTCAATTAATTTCCAATTACGCTTGCAGTCAAGTTCTGAAGCATGAATTATAAATTTTCTAATAAATTTATGTAATTCGTTATACCAAGCAAACGGTATTCTATCAAAGACCTTGCGTAAAACATATGTTATAGTATAGTATTTAAACCTAATGATTTCTATATTGCTTGAAGTTGCTTACATTATGGTCTGTTTTCCATATGAGTGCTAAGTGACGAAAGCTGACTGTTTTGTGTATTAACTTAATGGGATTTTGCCGCGATAAGTGATGACTCAAGACTGTGATTCCCAGGAAATGCAATCACTTCACAGTTATTGTAGATATATTGTTTATCTAGAGCAAAGCTTTCCAGTGCAACCAAAGACACGTTTCGACATGTATGTATGAATGGATGTATGTATTTATGTATGATTGGATGTATGTGTGCATAACATAAAATCAATGAAAATACATATGTACGCACAGATGGAGAAACACTCACAAAAACGAATGTGTATGAGTGTATGTGACTGAAATATAAAAATGATTATTATTTCTATTTTGCAGTGCAATATTTTTACTAGTATGCGGCTCGTACATTTGTGCGCTCGAATGCAATGTGCATTGAAATTCCCCGAGCGACTCACAACCAGCATCAGACAGGGGAAATAGGGAAATGGGAAAATGTAGGAAATGGCGAAAGAGAGGAGGCAGATAGTGAAAATGTGAGAGAGAGACGGAGGTCCATCGGAAAGAGTTGGGCAGAGAGTAATATAGTAAAAATGGTGGCCAGAATGTAGAGAATGTATGGTTTGTATGTAGAGAGAGAGAGAGAGAGAGAGAGAGAGGGAGAGAGAGAGGGAGAGAGAGAGAGAGAGAGAGAGATAGGTAGAGAGAAAAGACAACAAGTGAAATTTCATGTGCATTGTGCATGCTTAATTGAGTTGTCCTGCTCCCTGGTCTCCAAAGCAATGTACCGCCTCAGTAGTGGGCGTGGTATGTACATATATATATATATAAATATATATGGTATATGCATAGAGTATGTATATGTATAGCTATACATACATGTGCACATGTAGATGTGCCATGTGTCAAACAGTTTATCGAAACACCCAACACGAATCTACCCAAAACACACACACACACATGTTTGCTTTCCTTTCGGGTCTGCAACACCCACTCATTCCGCACAACCCTTGCTGGGCTAGCTCGACCCATCCTCGATAGCTGCAAATTGTCCTCAGACTGTAAATCGTTCGCGTCGCTTCAGTTGATTTTCATGTCACTGACAAAACACATTTTGTTTTCGCCCTTTATGTACTTTGGCAAATACCGCATAGCTCATAGGCCTGGGAGCGAAGGGGCCCAAGAAATTTGTGTGGGGGAATAAAAGGATGTAGCCTGAATGGGACAAACATTTAAATTGCTTGCGAGGGCATCAGACATCAAACTGAAGCTGAAGCTGAAGCTGAAGCTGAAACTGAGGATGACATCTATTTGAATCTCTGGTTGGAATTGAGCTAAGCTAAGTTACTCTCTCAATTAGGCGTGGGTGATAAATAACGTACGGGTATGTACGGATGCTTGTGTGAATTGCCATGAATACTTTCGAAATCATTTCGATAGCATTTACAGAACTTATTTAGTTTGAAATTTACTTCATTTAAATATCACATTTACAGTTTTTAAGCCTTAAGCTATTTTGATATTATATATCAAATTAAGGTAAATTTCACTATAATTACAATATGATTTTTTTGCAAGCATTAAAAGTTTATCATTATATTCATCAACAGATTTTACTTAGTACGTTAAACCAAACTACGAACAAAACTTTATGTGTATCACACAAATGAATTTGATATCTATTATATGCCAAGTCAATTGTTGTATTCGTTGGTAATATGAATGCATTACCCAACCCTTACTTTGCTGTGAGTTCATTTCAAGCTAAATAGCTGAGTTTACTGCTGTACAGGTGATAAACATTTGCGGTTTTCTGATTGAAACCGCAAAAGTAATTTGAAAACCTCTGAAACTTAGTTAAGTCAAACAGTGCCAGAGCAGATGTTGGAGTGGGCTGGGTACATAAGTACAAGAGTTCAACAGTTCTTTATTAATTTTCCAAGTGAGGGCTTTCCTTTATTCTCGTTTTTGAATTGCGGTGCGGTGTCGACAACATCATTATCATTATTAGCATAGACCAGGACGACTATGAATACAGTAAAGTCTTAAGTCTTAACAAAAGCCAAGAGTAGTAAAACCACAAATATGATGCTGTCATTGATAATAAGAAAAGTCGGGCAGCAGGCGTTTGGGCCTTAGTGATAGCACCACCAAAACTTTACACCACTTTGATTTTAATTTCCCAAATTGCATTTGACGTTATTATTTTTGCCATTCACTTGCAGCCCTTGAACAAAATTGGCTGCCCGATAACGATGAAGATGACTATGTCGATGACGATGGCGATGACGAACACGATAGCAATGAGTATAGGGCTGAGGCTGAGAATGAGAACGGGAATTGAATGAAGCTGGCAATGACGACAGGTGGAAACTCGTTTATTAACACGATTGAGGCTTCGCGCTGTGGCGTGCTGCCATATAGAAACTACTTACTACAGATTCGCTTCAGTTCCTAAGTTAAAGCAAAACACAAAAAAAAGAGGGGAAAAGAAGGAAAAGGAGAAAGGAAAGTAGAAGGAAGAAGCCTTCTCCCGCTACTTTTGCCTTTCCTGTGCCAGTATATCTCCATCGCTTTTGCAGTGCTGTTCTCTAATCGATTTTTGATGAGATTTTTGTATTCAATTTTGGTTTTGATAGGCAACGAACGCATCAACTGCGCTGTGTGCTATAAGGAGGTGAATTGTCTACCGCTGTGTCTCCCTTCCACTTCCACTTTCACTCTGCCGCGCACTTTCACTCGGTGTGCCCCACCGCCAGAACCGTGGAAATAGCTGGCGATAATGGCGCCAGCAAAACGACCAGGACAACGACGCCATTGACATAATTTCGCAAGGCTTTTGTTTGGTAAATTGGTAGTAGAGTGCAGAGGAACGGCAGCTGTCAGGCAGTACTACTAATATGGCAACGATAGACAGGGCCAGATCGTGAGCAAAAGCGAGCGAGAGTGAGAGAAAGAGAGAAAGAGAGAGAGAGAGAGTGTGTGTGTGTATTTTAGGGGCGTCTATAACATTTCGCCCCTTGGCATATCCGATAAAGTAAACTGTTTTCATTTCGCTGGCATTTTTGTTTGAATTTCATTTCCTTGAGCAAGTTGGTTCACGTAGTTGCCTCTTGTCGAGGCTACCTCACTCTCTCTCTCTCCCTCTTCTCTTCTCAGTTGCACTCATAACTGGACCTGCGGCAGTGTAGCTTTAAGCTATCGTCAGTGTGCGTATATGTGCAAGGGCTGATTGCATTTCCATAGCTGCCAGCTACAAAACTAGAAGCATCATTGCCCGCTAACTTTAGTTAGAATGTAGCATATCAATAAAATATAGAATACCCAATATCTGGCATTCAAAATTATCTAAGTAAAAAAATCTTTTGGAGAAGAACCTTACCCAAAGGATTTATTTTAGGGAAACATTTTAATCTACGCGTCAGAGAAACAAAATATCTTGTCGAATTCTATGAATTCACTTCTATGAAATCAAAAAGAAAACGTTTTAAATCAAGCTTTACAAAGTTTGATTTAATCCAATGTCAACTTGTAATTGTTAAAATCTTTAAGTGACATCAAGGACATTGAAAGAGGTGACAGCATGAGTGACAGGGAGAGGGCTTATAAATTCAAAAGGAAGCGCATGTATCTGAACTGGTGCAGGCGTTGCAACCGTTGCAGCCGGTACCTGCTGCACCTTGTCCATATTGAAATTGGCAATTTCGTTTTCATTCAACGCTGACGAAATGCATTTCCTGCAATGAATGGCGACAGCGGAAAGCTGGCCAGAGGAAAACAGCAAGTGCGCACACCTGACACAGAAATCAAGTGGACCGTGGTCATGGTAGAAATACAGAATCCACATCTTCTGGCTTCACCCATCAAATATGGACTCTGGTTCTGGCCCTGGCTCTGGCTCTTCCACTGACTATGTGACCAGCTGTAAAATGTCAAACGTAAAAGCAAGCCTCAGGCTGGGTAAGGGACAGTGGGTTGTGGCAGGCAACAGCTGGAGTTAAGCTTCACACACACATGCATATAGCAGATATATCCATTTATGTATATATGGGTATTAAAGTTTAAGCAGCGCCCATTCGCATTTGGCAGCTGGCAGATACCAGGTTACGGTTACAGTTACAGTTCTTAGAGTAGGGACTCATACGTAGATCCCAATGCACAAGGTGCCAGGCAACATATGCCCATGGCTCTACATTAAGCATTGAGCAGTAAAATGCCGCTTCCACTCCAACACCTTGTGCCATTTCTTTCTCTGCCCTTCTGTTTCTGTATATGGAGTTTCATTACCATATATGTCAAAGGGTGCCGCAAACTCTTGATTATGCTATTTGTAATATAAGTATTAAGACGTTTCATACAAGTTTAAGCTTTCACTTTTGCTTCTGTAACAGGGTCAGTTCTAAATTAAAAGATTAGTTTTTGCTCTTACCTTTTCATTTTATTTAGTTCATCTTTAGAATACATAAATAAAATAATGCTAAAATTATTAATGCAGTACATTAATTAAAGATAAATTTACTTTATGTATACTAAAGATGAACTAATTGAAATGATATGTTAAGATCAAAAACTAAACCTTTTTAATACAGACAATGTGCAATAGTTGGATCAATTTAATTTGCTTAAACTTTTAATGAACTAGTTAACAAACAAGAAAAAGAAACTTGAGCAAAATGGGTTAATCAGTTATCAATGATTCTAGTTTAACTGAAACCTTTCTGGTTTAATGAACCGATGCTGTATTTTGAGCAAATTTCTTGACTTTAATTAGCGTAATTGAAATAGAAAGAATTTTGCCATTCAAATAGTCACTCTTTGAAACACCCTGAATGGTATTGGTTTTTATTTTTGTTGTTTGTTGTTCGTAAAGAAGATATAGAACAAACATATGGACAAACATGTGGGCATGTGTGCAAGTAAAATTGGCTAAATTGCAATCAAGTTTCAATTTAAATCACAAAGAGGCTTCCATTCTGGTATCGGGGCAAGTGCAGTTGGGTCAGTTTGGAATGACCTCGATATCAAAACAACAACTTATAGTATTTCAAATGCAATCCAGCTACACTGGCTCAGCTTCGTATTTTTTGCTGTTGTTGTTGTTATCAATTGGCAGCATAAGAACCAGTTAAAGGACCAACACAATACAATAGAAAAGTATAAAAACAAAAAAGAAGTAGACCAATTTCTAAACTGAATACCAGCACCCCATTCGTGTTTGTGTAGAGCGAAGGCAAATTTTGTTCCCACCCAAAATGCAAGTCGAAATTTGAATTCGAATTCAAAAACAAAAACAAATACAAATTTAAATTCGAATCCAAATACAAATCTAAAAGCTATTGCCACATTTTGCTCTTTTTTTTGCTTTGCTTTCGTTTATTTTCTATTATCTTAAGCATGCATTTTCCTTTTCTTTTAGTTCCCTCTAATCTATCCCAGGTACAACTGCCGCTTTTTCTTTCCATTTTCATTTCCACTTCCACTTCCCTTTTCATTTTCTCTAGTTTCTGCTCTTCTTTTACTTCTACGTAGTATTTTGTTATTTGCAACTTTTGCTTGGTCAGATCTTTGAGAGTTTCAATTACTTGCAAGCTAAACTTATTTGTATACCCCGTATAATGGTGTATGAGCAACGGGTATAACTTGAACGTTATAGAACGAAATTTTTATTCAAATAATAAAAACATTTAAAAAAGTGTTATCACATACTATGTCTATATATTCAATTATAGTGTGTTTAATTACAGGATATATTTATGGTAAATTGCTATATTATGTTATCGATTTTTCAACTTTCTACTTACCAAAAGTACTCGAATTACAACATGAAACAAATCGATGGTGTGGACACCTGCAGGAGAAAGAGAATGGGAGAAAGAGAGAAAGATTGGAGACCATTAGTTTAGTTCTTGGCAGACAGTTCAGTTATTGAGTTCATTAGCTAAACCAATACGTGGGGGCGTGGGGGCCGTATGGGCGTTGCCACCCTGGCCTTAGTCAAACATTTTTCTATTAATGATGCAACTGTCAAAGTTGTGCAGCTCTACCCACCTGACGCCGCAACGCTACACTAATTAAATACAGTTTAAGCAGCAGCTGCCACTCCCCTTAATCAACCCAGCCCCGATGATAAACAATTAATGGCAGCATCACGAGGAATAGGGGAAGGTACTTGGGAAGTTTGCATAGAGAAAGGGTAACAGCATCTGCAATGGCCACGTCAAAGCGATGCCAACACAAATATCACGTAAAAGATTGAAATGTTGCCAGCCTTATGAGTACTTAAAGAGATTCAAAATGCACGTTAAGCTGCATACCCTATACTATTTTGTTTTTAGGTTATTCTATTACACTCCACATTATCGTTGGATATGACCGTCCCAAGATCTATTCCTTAATGAAACTTTTTCTATTTAATCGACAGATATGACCGTCTCAAGATCTATACCCTATTGAAACTTTTTCTATGTATTCGTTAGATATGGCCGTCTAAATATCTATTCCGTAATGAAACGTTTTTCATAATAAAATATTTATAGTATTATTATTAACATATTGTATAGTGTTCTTCTTTTAAGCTATTTTAAATTATATAGGAATTGTTTATGAATATCGTGTTTTTAGAAATTCTCTTTGTGAAAAAAGCACCTTTTAATGAAGATAATCTAAATTTACTAGTATATAATTATGAATATTTAATTAATTAATACTCTTCTATTTAAAAATGTAGTGTATTTCGAATTTCTATATTTTTTATTTTAAAAAATGGTATAACATAGGATTTTAAAGCTCAAGCATTGGAAATACTGGGAATTGTTCGATGTGCTCAAAATTGTGTTTACAAATTGTGTGAATAAAAATGTTACGAAATAATATACGCTCGTTTTTGTCAAGGACTTCATTCTGAGCAAGTTGGCAGCACTGCCAATACGAGTGGGCAGAGCTCAGCGATAAAGGGAAAGCAGTAAAGAAAACAATTAAAAGAATTTATTGCTTGAGTTTAATGAATTTTCAGCTTGTTTGCATACACACACACACACGCACATACACGTACTGAGTTTTGAGTGCTAAATGTGGGATGGAGGCGTGGCAAGGGGATGCCAACGCAGCAGTTTAAGCTGGCAATTTTGATGAGCACAAGAAAAATGAAGCGCCACAGGTGTAAAATGTATATAAATCTTGTGCTAAACTTGTGTCTGTGAGTCTCTCTCTCTCTCTCTCTCTCTCTTTCTGTATGTGTGTGTGTGTGTGTGATGAGTGAAAATAACTGTTATTGTTACATTGTTTAATGAAGTTTTGGCCTTTTTCCCCCACCTAACCACTTTTTTATCCATTTTTTTCCCCTCTGTATGCTCTGAGCAGCTGCGCTCTCTCGCTTTAAATTGATGCTCAAGCTCCTCACGATGATGCTGCCAAAAACATGCAAAATATTTTAAACACGATTTCAATGTTCTGTTTGCCGTCTTTTCTCCTCTTTTTTTGTTGTTTTTTTTTTTTTTAATAAGTATAAAATACCATCCGCCCGTACTGCGTTCGGCAACGCTCTGTAGACACCTGGCAAAATTCATTTGTACCCACGGCAATTAACGTGCAAATTTGTTGAACTGCAAAGAACGATGATAAGTACGAGACATGAAGAGCACTTTGAGATGAGCATGAGTATTATTAGTGGGTATACTATATTATATGCTAGACTATATGATACTCTGTGAAAGAGGTCACATTGAGCAAGACTCTAGATGATGGGGCTCTCCGATTTCAATGTATTGAGGAAGTTTAAGTTGAATTGTGCAGCTGTGGTCGCTTCATATTATTATAGGGTGTATAAGACATAAAGAGAACTTTGGGTATACTATATCATATGCTAGACTAGACGATACTCTGTTAAAGAGGTCACCTTGAACAAAGCTCTCGGCGATGGGCCTCTCTGATTATATTGTAATCATTGACGAAATGAAAGGTGAATGTGCATCTGTACTGGCTTCACATATTGCAGGGTATGTAACGGCACAGATAAATTGAAATGTTAAGGGGGGGTTACTTTAGATTACATTGAAACTTTACTGGTTACTTTTTGGGTATAGTGGGCTGGGCTGTTGTTGGTATGTACCCCGATAAACAACGTGTCGTTATCGTTTATGCAACAAATTCGTTGCATAAATTAAGGTTTTCGATGCCTGAACAAACTTCGATAGAGCATGATTACGTCAGATAAACCAGATTTGGAACTGTTGATTCACAAATCGAGTACACTTACTCGAAAGCAATTTCTCAAGTTTAACAAATTTCTTCAAATGAATTTTTAATGAAAGCCCACTCTAAAAGGTAACTCTGGATGGGTGTTGAGTGGTGCGGTGCTACGGGCCGTAGTGTCGGTGCTGAGTACTTGTTAGTGGGTGGCGGTTAGAATTAGTACAGTTTTTTGTGCACTTTTTCTTATTCTATTTCCTTTTTACTTTTATTTTTTGTTTCTGGTCAATAGCTCTACTTTTATCGGCTCCCTTTTTTGTGCTCCTTGTTTTTAAGCTTATACTTCACACACTCTTTCGATCTGGACTTTACTTTATGCTGCGTGGCAGTGCCAGAGATTTTCAAAAGATTTACGAGCCAAAAGCCAAAGCCATTGCTGCAGCCTTGGCAAATTTTTGGCAAATTGACTTCTGCTGGCTGGACGACAAAATTGTTGCAACACTCTGTGGCAGCAACAGCGATCCAATGCAGTGGCTTAAACGGCTCCATAGATTAAGACCTTGCTTTCGTCGACGCCGATGATGATGATAATGATGTGCTCATCATCCAACAGTTGCTATATATAATAATAATGACGCACATAATAATGGTGTTGCAACCCGTTTTGCGGCAGGGCAAATTCAGTTTGCAACGGTATTAAAATGTTGAACGCAAGCACAATGCAAAACTGTGGCAACTGGCAATTGGCGCCGGTTGCCAGGGTTGCCACCGCAGCCAAAGCTTAGGCTCAGCGTGTGATTACGGGGGCCAAGAGCAAAGAGGAATTAGGTGGCAAACCGTTTCCCTCCTGAACAATTTGGGCTTAGGGGCTCACCAGGACTCTTTGTGGCACACAGTACACCAGCAGTTATCAACGGTTATCAGGGCAATGGCAATGGCAATGACGCCAAATGAGCATGCAAATGAAAAATGACACAAAGAATTTATCAAACATCCGCTTCCGGCGTACAAGCAACTGGCAACTGGCAACTGGCAACTGGTAACAGGATAAGGGATAAAGCAAAGCTTATGGCCATAACAGTGCGACAAAGACCACAGGACAGGCAGATAGTCAGACTAACAGACAGACAGACAGACACACAGCCACAGTCAGAGTTTGCCGCAAAACAAAAAACAGAGAAAAAATGAATAAATTGTTCATTGTTTCATAATTGAAGCCAAAGGGGATCTGTAGCACTGTCTCAACGCACATGTAACACTCACGTAAATGCCACTGGCTCTGTGTCTGTCTGCGTGTGTGTGCATGTGTGTGTGTATGTGTGTGTGTGTATGCATGTGTGTGTGTGTGTCTATGTGTCTGTAGGTGATGCATGAGAAGTTTGTGTCTGATCTGAAAATAGTCCCATTGACACGACATACAGAGCCTAGCACAAAGCATTCAGCATATATACACCCAAAGGATATACAAACTTCAAATGCATTCGACTTGACTTGCGCCACATTTAAATATTTCCATTTAGTTCTGAGCATGGTTTAATAAACATTACGTATACTTAGTACGAGAAACACACTCATTTATCCTATACTGATTATTTTATTTAGTATATGTGTTTAAGAATCAAATAAGGTTCTTTTTACTTGTACCTAAATATTGGCATCAATATCGAAATCGATTATCTTGATTTACATTACATCACTTTGTAGGTTTCCTGTTGTCCGGAACCACCCCTACTGCAGAATACTAATATTTCAAGTAAACCAAGATTTCGTACCTCTTCAAATTATACCATAGATCTAGCAATAATATGATGGGATATGGTACGTCTATAAGACGAATTATTGTTATTATTCTACATAGATAAAAACTATTATTATTATTATTATTATAATTATTACTATTATTATTTTTATATATAAATTTATTTAAATATCGAAAGTAACGCGACTCTTTCAGTGTTTTCATTTGTTTGTGAGTGCAATACAAACCGAATAAATATAAACAAGAATATCATGACATGGGGGAAAGGTTTGCAATTTTCACAACATATCGTTCTGATGTCATTGTTGTCTGCACAGGGTGCAGCATATGGATGCGACGTCTGGTCAGGAGGGGTGGACAGACGGTCTGACAGATTCCCACGAGCTCAAGTCAACTGGAGCACAATAAAACATGTGAGTGTTGCTGTTCTTGTTGTTGTTGTTGTTGTTAGTGCTGCTGTTGGAGAAGTGAATGCATCATTAGTGTAGGAAACTAGCAACGTGACAACGCGACACTGGGATAACCAACTGCAAAATGGGAATAACACTCTCGTCCACCAAGCAACCATCGAGCGCGATTCAAGATTGTGGAAACAGGGCCCCACAAGTCCGGGAAACCGAGCTACCGACACAATCTAGCAACTGAACAACCCGGCAATCCGACCAAACTGCCGGAATGAGGCAACCAACCGCAAGACCACTAACAGCTCGACTTGCGGCATATACACACACACACACACAAATACACACACACACAATGTGTGTAACTGCAGATGCACCCTCCAAATGGAATGCAACTGTGCTAGTATCTGCTCTACCTTTCTCAGCCCAGCTCAGCTCAGCTTAGCCCTGGCCAACGGAACACAATACAAGCGTAACCATGTGGCAAACGAGGCTAAAACATAAGTGTCACCAGCATCAGTATCATTGCTCCATCTCCATCTCCATCTGCAGCTTCAGCTCCATCGTCATCTCCATTTCCATTTCTAAGCGTATCATCGTCATCTTGTGGCAGTGATGGATGAAACCGCTAGCTGCGGCAAATAAGCATTCATTGTAATCAGCTAAGCAGCCAAATGCAATTTGTATTAATGCCGCAGTAGGGGAAGTTCTCGATTTCTAGTGAGGACCCTTTGCGGGTGTACCGCATGAATTATTAGCTTTGAAATGACATGAGATAAAATTAAATATATAATTGAAAACGTTGTATTCTAAATAATTTATTTATTTGATTTTTAATACTCCTGTTCGACATTGAGACTTATAACATTATTATTTTTTTATCGTGCTCATTTTAAACAAACCTGTGCACTAAATTTCACACAAATAAATATTAAAATAAAAGTGCTAAAATTTTAAGTAGACGTAAAAAAATTGAATAAAAATAATTCTATATAGAAATACAAATAGGGTTCGCGTATATTAATTTATAGGCAATCTTCAGTTATGTCAAGACCTGGGCCTTACACCTGGAGACAGCCGGCGTATCCGAGCGATAATACTGACAAACAGTGGATAAATCCGAGCATTATTATATTGGGCCAAGATTGTCAAATCGATGATGCAATCGAACCATTGCTGGTTACCCTGTACGAGCCCCTTGGCAAGGATCTGGTCGCCACGGTGTTCGTGCATGAAACCATGCGTGAGGAGTTCATAAAGAAGATAACCGAACGGATGACAATAATGCATAGGCAGGCAAAATCCCATCCTATCTATAAGCGGGCGCTCGCACGCATCGATTGTCTGGGTGCCAATGTAGTGTCCTTGTTGCAACCGGATGATATAGGTTTCCGGTATACTATGGTTGAGGGATCACCGCTTTTGGTTTGCGACTTTGGACAGAAGTACTTCAGTCTTCGGCATCCTAGCGCCGTCGTCAGTTTGCAGACATTCCGACACACCCTGGAGCTTCAGGAGCTGATCGCCAATGAGACGCTACCGTTCACCTCTGTTTCGATTTGGTGTCCCAAAATGGCAGCCGCCTACGAAATAGCCATGAATGTGAATATATCCCTTATCTATATCAATTGCGCCAACATCGCATTCACTCCAATTGATGAGATGTACCGTAACAAAGAACCGGTTGCAATACTTCGTAACAATCATCACTACGAGGTTCTGATGCATGGGGACGATGTCAAAGCTGTTATCTACCCGGCGCCATTGTCACTGTGACAATAGCCAAAAACAAGGTCCTTACTCTTTCGATACTAAATGGTATTGAAATTTAAGTAATTTCGGATCTGTATATAGTATACATAATACAGAGAATATCTCGCGAGGAGCTTGCAATTTTTTATAAATCTTTTTAAAATCTGAAATTATAAATTTATACCGAATTCTAAACAAAATTATAACTGTAACCAGAAATAAAGTTGGAGCTTGATCTATAACTACAGCTGAAACGAATCCCTAAAGCTACAGCTATCACTAAAAACTAGAACTACAAATAGAACAAGAACTATTTGATGAGCTGTAACTAAATTCAGAAGTAGAACTAGAGCTTAAATGCTTGCAATGAATTTTCCACAACTTGGGTCACTTAAATGCGAATGGAGAACTTTTTGGCATTGCCGTTGGCCATGACTCAATCTGAATACATGTATGTATGCTATATATGCACATGTGTTTTTGGTGTATGTGTGTCTGTGTGTGTGTGTGTGTATTTGTGTGTTTATGTGTTTGTGGGTGGGAGAATGTGTTCTGTAGTTGTTGGTTGTTCGATTGCTTTGCTCGATGTGGCTTTGCGGGTGGCCAAAGCGGGTCGAGGCGGGTCGAGACGGGTCGAAGCGGGTCGAGGCGGGTCGAAGCGGGTCGAGGCGGGTCGAGGCGGGTACAAGCGGGTAGAAGTGGGTCGAAGAGGGTACAAGCGGGTCGAAGAGGGTACAAGCGGGTCGAAGAGGGTACAAGCGGGTCGAGGCGAGGTGTGTTCCACTTGTTTTTGCCACTTTTGGAGTGCATTTTGCTGTAATCAAGCGCCCACTTGAATGTGCCCCAAACCGTTGCAGCAACAACAGCTGCAGCAGTAGCAACGGCAGTAACGGCAGTAGTAGCAGCAGTAGCAGCAGCAGCAGCCTCTGGGGCGCTGTTTTGTTTTTGTGTGTTGTTTGCTGCGCTTTCATGCTTTTTAGCATTTCATCATTTGTTGCAACTTTATCCAAGCCCTCGACTTGTGCGCTCTGCTTCAATTGAATGCCAAAACTTTATGCATTTCGATTTCGCTCTCTCTCTCTCTCTCTCTCTCTCTCTCTCTCTCTCTCTCTCTCCCCCCCTCTCTCTCTCTCTCCTTTTCTCTCTCTCTCTCTCTCTCTCTC